>JACEFZ010005385.1:0-175000 GCA_014155875.1 Cepaea nemoralis
TCCTCTCTCTCTCTCTCTCCTCTCTCTCTCTCTCCCTCTCTCTCTCTCTCTCCCTCTCTCTCTCTCCCTCTCGCTCTCTCTCCCTCTCTCTCTCTCTCTCTCTCTCTCCTCTCTCTCTCTCTCTCTCTCTCTCTCTCTCTCTCTCTCTCTCTCTCTCTCTCTCTCTCCAAACTGTGATATGCGTTTGCCATATTGGAGTTCGTTGTAAGCTGTGTGCAATGTGTCTGTGTTTATTAGCTCTGATTTTTTTTCCAGCAGTAGCACGTACCTAACTGTTTTTATGTTATTTATTTTCTGCTTTATTTTTTGCTTTATTTTCTGCTTTATTTTCTATTCCACCTTTGCCATCAAGAGCCGTTGGGAGGAATAATTGACGCACCAGCGCCCGAGAGGTGGCACTGGATAGTCATTCTATGATTTTGATGTCGCCAAATCAATTTTCTTCTCGGGCGTCATCTTGTTCCCGTATCAGATCTTCTTTGATGTAACTGGTAGTTTATAATGTTGTGTTCTAACGAGATGGCCAAGCTATTTCGTCTTCTGTCGTTCAATATCTGTGGCATAATTTGTTCATCCCACTGTCTGTCTCACAACATCATTTCTTAGTCGGTCTCGGATAGTTAAACTGGCAGCTCTTCTCACGCATTTTAACTTGCAAGTGTTGATTTAATAAAGGGATGATAAAGTGGCCAAGAATGCCAGGTTTTCCTTCGGGAGACCCGGGTTCAAATCCTCGGTAAGGTGGGGATTATTTTTCTGTCGGGGCAAACAGAAAATCCTGACTTGCAAAGTTCGCGGCGATACTTTTGTGACAGAAAGAAACAGGCATACGTGTCAGATTTCCCTTCTGATTTTATCCACCTTGTAAAGGTAGAGGAACGTGCGTGTTACAATGACCCCAGGAGCTATGCCGACGGTAGCGCAGCTCCTGGTAGGACAGGTCAAGATATATGAACCAGCTTCATGTCGGACAGGTCAAGAGATATGAACCAGACGAAGAGAGACAAAATCCCTCTGCCTTGTTGGTAGACTGAGAAAAGTCAAAGGCCGAGGAAAGGAAACTCAAAATAATGTTTGGCGAAGTCAGATGTACAGAGCCATAGGTTTAACGAAACAGTGCATCGAAATTCCACCAAATGATGAATGATGTTTTGTATGAGCTTTGATTTTGCATTGTAGAATTCACGAGTGTAATTTCTGTCAAGAAATATAGAGCATTGGACTGAGCCCGGGACAATGGATTATCATTGTACGTGTGTGACTCTGTGTGTGTGTGTGTGTGTGTGTGTGTGTGTGTGAGTGCGTGCGTGCGTGCGCGCGCTAGCGAGAGTGAAAAGAAGATAATTATATTACAAATAAGCAAATGCGTTTCAAATGTTATCCTTTTGGCAGACAGACACGCAGACATAAATATTACAGACATATAAACAGGCAGGCAGCCATGCATGCAGACATTCAGGCAAATATATATCTAGACTTACAGACAGACAGACAGACAGGCGTGTAAATAGATAGATACACAGACAGGCATTTAGACAGATATCAAATGTTATAATGCAACTAATGGAAACGACAAGTAGGTCAATGGATGTTTGTACACAACTATAAATAACTACTTTTGCACGCAATTTTAGCGTTACGAAAAGAAGAAAACAAGAAAATATACAATTAGAAGCATTTTAAAACTCCCCTAATTGTTTCTATATGTATCTCCAGTTGTTTGGAGTTCAATGGACCATGTCGCTAAATGACTTGTTTCGTGCGTGACTCTACAGTGTAAGTACTTCAATTACAGCCTTCTGGGCTGAGCGGTCGAGAGGATACGTGTAAGCGGAAATGATAATACCCTCAACCAGTCCCTTGCCTCTCCACAAATTGCGATCTCTGTGGCATGGATCAGTTCGTGTGTTGACTCTCTTCCGTGTCATGACACAAGGCTGCCAAGCATTTTCCCCCGCTGTATTCGTCTATTTCTCTTTCCGCAAATCTTTCCAGTTGTCACGATATGTTCTAGTTTTTGTCTTCTCATAACGTGGCCCAAAAACAACAACTAAAACCAAAAAATAAAACCATGACTGCTTCTTTCTGACATCTGTGATAAGTTATATTTGCGACTCAGTTTAACTCAAAATATCCAGATTGCTCATATTGGCTGCCCACTTAATTTTCAGCATTCTTCTATAAACCCACATCTCCCTGAATCGAAAGCTCACTGTGCGGATGTCATCTGCAGACTGAATTCTTCTGGTTTCCGGAAGAACAGCCTATGGTGAACGGAAGGCCCAATATACAGAAGTGAGGCTAAGCAGCCATATGCAGGACGTGACGATTCCTTGGGTTAGCCCAGTACCAGAGCGCTATGTGTCGGCTCTGCAATTATGGAAGCCTCCTTGGATGGCGGAGAATGCCCATGGTCTGCCCCTGCCTTCCCTTAAGGGCTGACCAGGATGTCTTTGGCTGTTCTAAATGGGCCAGCTGTGATGGGGGAATAACACCACAACAGTGAGAGTCAAACGTCCTAAGAAACACCCGGGAAGGTTAACCCGGTCAACAAATGCCCGCAGAAGTCGAATGTGTCTGCCTAACGGCGCAAGAACGCAGGTCTGTTGTAAACAGGCACAACGCAATCACGTCCGAAAAAAAAAAAAAAACTCCGGATGAACGCTCTTGGATGGAGGGGAATGCCCATGATCTGCCCCTGCCTTCCCTTGAGGGGTGACCAGGATGCCTTTGGCTGTTCTAAATGGGCCAGCTTTGATAGGGGATAACACCATAACAGTGAGAGTCAAACGTCCTAAGAAACCATCGGGAAGGTTAACCAGGTCAACAAATGCCCTCAGAAGTCGGATGTGTCGGCCTAACGGCTCAAGAACGCAGCTCTGCTGTAAACAGGCACAACGCAATCACGTCCGAAAAAACAAAAAACTCCGGATGAACGCAGCAGACGAAGAAGAAGAAGAAGAAGAAGAAGAAGAAGAAGAAGAAGAAGAAGAAGAAGAAGAAGAAGAAGAAGAAGAAGAAGAAGAAGAAGAAGAAGAAGAAGAAGAAGAAGAAGAAGAAGAAGAAGAAGAAGAAGAAGAAGAAGAAGAAGAAGAAGAAGAAGAACCACATCTCCAAGACTTCCAAATATTTTTTCGCCTATTTACTAATTGTCCAGGATTATAAAAATATAGAATGATCGTTTAGATCTAATCTCATCTCATCTTGTTCCTCTTGTAACTTGCCGTATCTAGGCGAAGTATAAATAGCGGGAGAGTGCCCATTTATGGGCTTCATGTATCGATATTTCTATGGACTGCTATTCCTTTTGTCCATCGTTTACATGGTCGACCTCTTCTTCTGCATCCATTTGGTCTGCACACCATTGCTTGTTGTGGTATACTGTTAGTTGGTAACCTAGTTACATGACCAAACCATTTGACTTGCTGCCTTCTAATAAAATTAAGCGCTGTTGTAACCTCCATTTTAGTCTCCGTGGCGAAGTGGTCAAGCCGTTTGACTCGAGCTCCGAAGGTTGTGGGTACGATTCCGGGCTACGTCCTTCTGTTCACGAGTGCATTTTTTCGGAGACTTCTGGGCGTCGTCGCTGGAGCTACGGAGTTCGTGCTTTGTGCGACACTTTCGGCAGCCCGCGCTGCGGAAAGAGATTGAGACATAAGCCATAAAAACCTGGTGCAATGAAGTTGACCCGTCGACTTTTAAGCGCCGTTTTTTTAGTCCTGATTTCTTCATTTCTGATTTTCTCTCTTCTTGATACGGTGAGTATTCTTCTCAGGAATGTCATTTCTGTTAATGTGATTTCCCCCCCCCCCCCCCCCCCCCTCTTTTTATGTCAGTGTCAAGGTTTGGCATTGGTAGCAGAGAGTTGATAGGAAGATTATGTTGTAGAGTGTTTTCTTAGTAAGATTAGATAAAGATATCAAAATAAGAATGCAGAAGACAAGAGGCGCAGTACTAAGGATTTTGTATAAAATTTAGTGGAACTGCGGTAAAGCTGTGAAAATGTAAACAATATAAAATAACACAAAGTAATGCAGCTTTACATAACAGGACTCCTGTTCTGTAAAGCTGTATTACTTTGTGTTATTTTATATTGTTTAAGGATATTCTGGAAGTCAAAAGAAAGCAAACTCAACAAAAAACTTAGAATATCAAATTCTAACGTTAAATCACGGCCACTGCACAGGGAGAACGGTTAAAAGGATTTACAAGTAAACTACAAACATACATTAATTGGAGCATGCGCAACATAGAAAGATTAAACTGGTATGACAAAGTCACCCACATGGAACTCATTTACACAGGAACCTCGCCGTCTTGACAGACGATAGTTCGTTACATTGTACTTCAAAAAGGCTTAATAACTACAACCCATGGTGGTGGCGAATGTGACTGATAAGGCCAGTTCGCGCTGTAAATGTTCTTCCACAGTGGATGCATGTGAACACATGGTCATTTTAACCATCATGTACCATCTTACGTCTCATACGTTCCGTGTATGACCTATCTGCAATCATTTTCTCCTTTCTCTTTATTCCATTTCTGATATTTGCCCTCCATACAACACGTTCAGCGGCGACTTGCTCCCAGTGTGCATTATCAATGCCTGTATCAATCATATCCCGCTTACACACATATTTGTATCGTAGTAGAGGCCGACCCTGAGATCTCTTACCCATCTGTAATTCACCAAAAAAAGATGTCCTTTAGTATTCTACCATCATCCATCCTCCTAACGTGTCCTATCCATCTAAGTCTACGAAGTCTTGGCCTTCAATCTCTGAGCATTGTAGAGTCCGCCATCTGAGCGTGAGTGAATGTAAATACCACCATCATGATGACGAAAGGTGTATTTCAGTAGAAGTGAGAAACATGGAGCTCACGGAGAGAACTAAACACATGCCAATGAATCAAGAGATGAGGAAAGATAAGACACACATTGAGAAAACCTGAAGAGAGTATAACTAGACACAACCTGGTCTGGAACGTACAGGGCGAACGTACCAGCGGGAGATCTAAAACACAGTGAGAAAAGAATTGCATGCAGAGATGAATCAAATGGGGAGTATACGATCAGAGTTACAGAAGAGAGCACGAGATAGGACGGTTGGGTGAGGTCCGATGTCCCAATAAGGACACCGGGCGAAATGAGTGAAGAAGTTTAGTTTAGTTTAGTGTAGTCGACGGATCAACATCACAGCACACGGGTGCAACTCATAAGTGCTCCGTTCTTCTTCTAACTCAAACCTGAGTCCGGAGAAACTCAGCTCAGTGCACGAACTCCGTAGCACCGGCGAGGATCCTGAAATACTTTGGGTAGATTTTAACTAAAAATTTACTACAATACAACAAAACATATTCTATAAACAGGGTGATCCCAAAACAACGGAACCAACAAATCTTTGAATGTGGGCATCGTATTCACCTGACTTGAACCCCCTAGATTTTTATATGTGGGGGTATCTTAAGGATATCTCGTAACACCAAAATCACAATATATAAAACACTGATCAGACCAGTTGTGCTGTATGGCTCTGAAACCTGGAGTACAACGAAAGGAGACGAAGCCTTGTTACAAACCTTTGAGAACAAAATTTTAAGACGCATCTTTGGACCCATTAGGGATACACAAAGTGGTGAGTGGAAAAGAAGAAGTAACAAAGACATTTATGATCTGTTTAAGTCCCCGCTAATCACTGGTATCATGAAGGCTAATAGACTACAATGGTTGGGGCATATAGAAAGAATGGAAGATAATAGGGAAACAAAACTCGCTTACACTCAGGAAATAAATGACCGTAGACTCCGAGGTAGACCAAGAAGACGATGGAGAGATAATACATATACAAACCTACAAGCACTTGGAATCAACGATTGGCAAGAGAAGGTCCACCAGAGAGACGAATGGAGACGGATTGTATCTGCAGCAAAGAACCTCAATGGCTCGGAACGCTGAAGAAGAAGAAAGTATCTTAAGGATAATATGTACCAGAGCAGCAAAGATCAGGGACATTCCCACAGAGGAATGTGGTCGAGTAATTATGCAAGTGTGCACCCTACGCGACGGAGGCCATTTGGAGCATATTTTGGAAAGAGGATAACTTTTATGCAAAGCGACGGAATTAACTGAAACTATCGGAAATGATTGTACACAGACTGAAGTTTAGGTACACCAAATTTCACGAAGTTTGCTTTACATTCGTAGGATTTAATACACTTTTTATGGGTTCTGTTTGTGTGTGTGTGTGTGTGTGTGTGTGTGCGTGCGTGCGTGCGTGCGTGCCTGCCTGCGTGCGCGTGTGCGTGTGTGTGTGTGTGACACCGTATCATTTCAGCACTCTCTTTACAACAGTCTATGATAGTGACTCATTGCATAAGATACGTTTCATTTTCTGAAATGCATCTTTTGCTTGTCATATTCTGATCTCATTTTCTGTCATGCCTCTTCCATCTGATGGTGTAATTTCCAAAAGGTATTTACATTTATCAGTTTTATTAAGCATTTCCCGTTGTATTGCTACCTCACATTTTGATCTCATTTTTCCATTCACTCGCTTTGAATTCGAGGGTAATTCACACTCGACTGATTTTTGCGTGTTTGTTTCATTGAGTGTTTGCGTGTAGCTTTATTTCCCTATTACCAGTGTCTTCGTCATCAGGTTAGTCCACTCCGACTTCTGAGGTACTTGTAATTTACGTCCCCGAGCCAAGGACGAGCAGTCAACATTTTAGTCTAACTGACCGGTGTAGAGCGATGAACACCTAGGCCAGCTGCCAGGGCGCTTGATGATGATTAATGATGATGACCGGTGTAGGGGTTGAACCCGATACTTCACCATCAGTACAACAGAAGTTTAAGAGCTCGTATCCATTCGGCCATGCTGACCTCCAACATTCAGATTGGAAAATTAACTCTTAAAGATTATATCATGTTTATCCATGATTGGCGCAGACCTCATCTTTTTCTGAGTTTTCAGGTAATATAAAGTATCTTCTTCTTCTTCAGCATTCCGAGTCATTGAGGTTCTTTGCTGCAGATATAAGCCGTCTCCATTCGTCTCTCTGGTTGACCTTCTCTTGCCAGTCATAGGTCGCTGATTCCAAGTGCTTGTAGATCTGTATGTATATTATCTCTCCACCGTCTTCTTGGTCTACCTCGGGGTCTACGGTCATTTATTTCTTGAGTGTAAGTGAGTTTTGTTTCCCTATTATCTTCCATTCTTTCTATATTCCCCAGCCATTGCATTCTATTAGCCTTCATGATACCACTGATTAGCGGGGTCTTTAACAGATCATTAATGTCTTTTTTGCTTCTTCTTTTCCACTCTCCGCTTTGTGTATCCATAATGGGCCCAAAGATGCGTCTTAAGACTTTGTTCTCAAAATTTTGTAACAAGGCTTCGTCTCCTGTAGTTGTACTCTAGGTTTCAGAGCCATAAGCACAACTGGTCTGATCAGTGTTTTGTAAATTGTGATCTTGGTGTTACGAAATAGCGCATTTGATTTTAGCAGATGTTGTAGTGCATAGTATATCTTATTTCCAGAGTTGATTCTAACTTGTATTTCTTCTCTTATTATGTTGGAGCAGTTGAAGATTGTACCCAGGTATTTGTATGTTTCCGTTCTTTTAATGGTCATATTATCTATTTGTATGTGGCCAGAGTTTTTAGCCATTCCTTCCCTTGATATTACCTTACATTCTGTCTTATCTTGGTTGATAACCAGCCCCATTTGTTGAGCTTTTTCCTTTAAATGAGTCAATATTTCCAATGTCTTTTGTTCATTTTCCCCTATAATATCTATATCATCTGCATAACCACGCAGTTTGGATGTTCCTCCAATAGCACATTCCTTCTTTACCTTCCTTACAACTTTCTCTAGAGCCAGATTGAAAAAGAGCGGCGATAGTGCATCACCCTGTTTCAAGCCAGATGTTATTTGGAAAGGGTCTGATTTCCTGCCTTTATATGTTACTATATTATAAGTATCTTCCATGCATAGTCTGGTCATGTTGATTAACTTCCTCGGTATTCCAAATTCCTGCATAGCATTCCATAGACTATTCTTTTGGACACTATCATAAGCCTTTTCAAAATCCACAAAAATGTTATGGAGATCGCTTTTAAATTCCAAACTTTTCTCAGCTATTTGTCGTAAGATAAATATCTGATCTATTGTTGATCTGTTTTGTCTTAAACCCGCCTGGTAGACACCTAATATGTCTTCTGAATATGGTTTTAGTCTTTTAGTAATACCGCGGATATAAAGTATAAGGGTTAATTAATATAAAGTATAAGGGTTAATTATTTGCACGTCCAAATTGTGTCATGCTGAGTTCTGGCTGCAAATGCGTTCAAAGAAGAAAAACACAACTTCCATGACTGTCTATAGTACCTTGCGGTGTAGGACATGGGGGGGGGGGGGGGGGGCGGCTTGAGTCTGGGAAATTAAGGTTACTTGGTATGGGCAGTTGCAGCAAAATGTGCAGGTTAGGGTTTTCTTTTTGCCCCTGTAAAATGAGAATGTTTAAAATATTAACCAGGGCACAATGAAAGTAAATAGTTGGATAACAGTTACAGGCCCCAAATACTGGCCTTGCTTACTGTCATAGTTAACATGACTTTTAAAGGGTATTTGCTAAGAAGATATAAAGCATCTGTATTGATTGGTGGGCGATGTAATTGCATTCTACGAGTTGCTAATGACATTAATCTTATGGGCAGGAACAGAAATAGAACTTCAAGACCTCTCCCCAAGATTAGAGAAAATGTCAAGATCGTATGGAATGGTAATTAGCATAGAAAATAAATAGCAAGTTATTGATGGATAGCAACATAGAACACTTAACCACCAACATAAACAATAAATGGGCAAGCACTATAATAAGTGCACACTTTTAGATATCTAGGGTGTACTATATGATGGCACCTTGTCGTATTGACAGTCGATAATTCGTTACATTGTGCTTCAAATAAGGCATAATAACTACAATCCACGGCGGTAGAGAATGTAGTTGATCAGAGCAATTCGCGCATTAAATGTTAGCCCACAATGGATGCATATGAATACAAGGTCATTTTAACCATAACGCACCATCTGACGTCTCACACGCTCAGTGTGTGGTCTATCTGCAATCGTTTTCTCCTTTGTCTTTATTTTACATCTGACTTTTGCCCTTCATGCAATGCGATCAGCGGCGACTTGCTCTCAAAGGCAATATCAATGCGTGTATCAATCTTGTTCCGCTTACACATGTATTTGTAACATAGTTGAGTCTACTTTCCACTATATGCAGCGATGGTAATTCAAGTAAAGAGACTAAAGCACGATTTTAGATGACATCATCAGCCATGTCAAAATGTATTTCTATTTGGAAAAGCAACACCTGCTTTCCTATCGTGATCAAACTATACAAGTCACTCGTGGTAGTCATTCTTTTATATGGCTATGAGAGTTTGCCATTCACTGCAGAAAGAGGACGGAGGATCCAGGCATTTGGATACAAATATTTATGAAAATTCTGCACGTATGGTGTGGGAACATAAAACAAATGCCAATGTTAAAGTCAAAGAAAAATACATACGCAGGCCATCAAGAGCCATCTTGTCGATGGTGCAGCTTTGGAAATTGGACATATTAGACCAGTGGTTCTCAACCGGTGGGGAATTCCCCCCCCCCCCCACAGGGGGGAATTTTGGGGTTTCCAGGGGGGGGGGGGATGAAGATTATTTCAAGATCGCGTTAATACAAGAACCGATTACTTGATCTTGTTTTTTCCTTCATACTTTACGCTTCTGTACGTATCACCCTTCTTAAATTCATTTTATAACGTAAGTAGATCCGCAAATCACATCTTATGTAGATGTCTAGACTTGTTTTAGTATGTGCTATTAAATTTAGCTTCAATTATTACGTATACTGTGTAGGGGCAGAGGGAAATATTTAGGGAGGAAATACGAAAGGGGGGAATGACGTTCTAAAAATATGGCGGGGGGGGGGGAATGACGTCCTAAAAATATGGTGAAGGGGGGCACGGACCAAAAAAGGTTGAGAACCACTGTATTAGACTGTATTCGCTGTGGTGAAGGAGATACGAACGCAATTCGCAATCCCACATACATCGCCCAAAACACAGCAGCGGGCGATTTGGAAGCAGACCGCCTTGCACAGGTTTTCATACAATGGTTTGAATTCAAAACAATGTATTCCTTTAGTGAATTTAGACACAGAATCCACAACCATGTGGCTTTCAGAAGTCACGTATGTTCTACGTTGGAACAACAATATCTGTGACTATGTGTTTTAATTGTTTCAGCTTGAGTATTATTCATTTATTCACTTTGTATGATACATAACTCTTCAGCATACACCTGATAAGATGCAGCGACATATGCCAGGCAATAAATCGTGCAACATATTTTCTGTGGCTTCTGTGTTAAAATGGGAGTGCTGTCGTTCAGAAAACAATGGCAAACTACTGAACGTAAACTTGTCAAGGAATCACAAACAGCCAAATATACTGGGGTTGACCGCAATGTTCTACAAAGGATATGCAAGTCAGTAACTTTATGACACACTCTTAGAAGTAACAGGTGAGGGCAAACGATGAAGAGGAAGGCAGAGAAAATCCTGGGTTGATAACATTAAAGTGAAGATTGGATTAGTGGACAAACTAGATGGGTCTAAAAATATTAGTTGTCAGGACTAAAATGTCATATTATCTAATGTTTAAGGGATCCACTTCGCCAGGGACCCACAGGACCCATTCGCCACCGTCAAGCTGACTCCCGTTCCAGTCCGCGACTGATGGTATCAGTAGGTGTTACAGCAAAACTCGCATTCACCGCCGACATGGCTTTAGACAGAACTCTGTGATGTACATGTGCCAGGCTGCACAATGGTGTCGCACCAGTACTTTTTGTGTAAACAGGGCATCGTCCCTGTACTTTTTGGGTAAAAGGGCGTCGCCCCGGTACTTATTGCGTAGCCAGGGCGTCGCCCTCGGCTCTTTTAGTGTAAAAACAGGCCGTCGTCCCCGTACTTTTTGTGTAACCAAGGCCTCGCCCCGGTACGTTTTGTCAATTTGTATAAACAGGACGTCGTCCCGGTACTTTTTGTGTAACCAGGGCATCGCCCCAGTACTTTTTGTGTAAACAGGGCGTCGCCTCGATACGTTTTATGTAACCAGGGCGTCGCCCTGGTACTTTTTGCGTAACCAAGACGCGCCCTGATTCCCAAATTGGCAGTAAATATTTAATTAAAAAATTTTGTTAATCGAACATTAAATTCGCTGTGTCTATCTAAACGAAACTATTGTAATACACTGAATGAAGCATCTATTAGGAAGTGCTATACTTTTTTTCCGTTCGCTACCCTTGACCTGAGTGCAATATGCAATGAACTTATTTTTGTATGGGAGTTAGCTTTCCCTATTACCAGTGTTCCACGCCATCAGGCGAACCCTATCCGACATGTGAGGCACTTGTAATTTAAGTTCTCAAGTTGAGGATGAAAAGCCGACATTGAAGTTTAACTGACCGGTGTGTGAAACAAAATGTAATGCCATGGCTATGTGTAACTTTTTTTTTTTTAAATCCCTTACAGGACGTTACAGTCAACATCAGCATTATTCAGCTGCTGATTATGTACTAGGAAAGATTACGCGCAGTAGTTTGCCATTGCTTTCTGAGCGACCAGCTCGCATACCCGGTAAGTTACTAACGCGGCGAGAACCGCTACTGATTCTCGCGCAGGTTACGTTACTCACGAGAATATACGGGATTACTGAGAAAGACGCCAACCTCTAGGCCAGGGAGACCAGGTAACTTGTTACATATAATAATAATATTAGTAATACTTTTAGTTGCATACCCTTTTCAAGACGTCGCAGTCAACATTATAATTTTTTTGCTGTTGTGATCTCTTGGCAAGTTTACGTTCAGCAGTTTGCAATAATAATAATAATAATAATAATAATAATAATAATAATAATAATAATAATAATAATAATAATAATAATAATAATAATAATAATAATAATAATAATAATAATAATAATAATAATAATAATAATAATAAACATCATGTTAACATTTTATTTCATTGTGATGCAGTTTGTAAAGCGTCACGATACTACGAGTATTTATTTTATTACAGCAATACAATACAGAAATTGCTCCGCAGACACCATACTCTACATCATGATGTGACGTGACTAACTCAATTCTACGTCTCCTATACTTCCCAGAAAAATATCTGACGAGGCTGGATAAATCCCAGAGAGGTAGAAATACCCCCCCCCTCCCCCACCCCACCCACCCTAAAAAAATCAGTCACCGCTGGTGGATTGAACCCCAACCCACTGTCTCGTCACCCATGGCACTAACCAATTCCAATTCCGATTTCTGGTACGAGTACCCCCTTTCAGCCTTCGAATTTTCGACTTAGTTATGTAGGGGTGTTTATGGTGTAGCTTGTAGTTTCTCTTTCGTACTTTGGGCTGCTTGTTGTCAGCTTCCCGGCTTCTGATGGGTTGATTGCGTTCGTTACTTTCCTGATGAGGTTTTTCAAGTCTGGACAGAGTCGCACACTTATTGAGGCCTGGAGTAATTGGGTACCCACCCCGTCATATGGTGCTGTTTTCCTTCAGGGAGCTTTACCAGTTGTCGTCTCTCCTGGTGTTCCTCCTATTTCCCCGTCGTGAGTTGCCTTCGAATCATCTCGGCGTTCGCCAGTCGGATCTTGGTGGTGTGCGATATTGTTCTTCCTTTGTTGCTTCTTCTTCTGTTTGTGCCGTTGTATCCTCTGGTTCGGGTGTGGCTGTCTGGATCTTGAGCAGGTCAAGGTCAAGTATCTTATCAAAGGTGTCTTCTGATTTTCGTTTCACATCTTGTATGTTAGATAGCCGTTCACCCGTCTCAGCCTTTATAGCAGCCATTCGAGCGACATCCTGTACTATCTTCTGCTGCACTTGCTTCATTTCGTCGAGGATGCGCTGAACGGCCGTTATCTGTGTTTCTTACTTCTTGTGTTTTTTCTCCTCCTTGCTTGATAGCTTTTCTTCTGTCTCAGCCTGTGTAGCAGCCATTCGAGCGACATCCTGCTGAATCTTCTGCTGAACTTGCTTCGTTTCGTCCAGGATGCGCTGAGCGGCTGTTATCTGTATTTCTTGCGTCTTGACTTTTCCTTCCTCCATGTTTTTGAGCTGTGTTCTCAGGTCCTTCAGGTGACCTTCCAGTTGCGCTTTGTCATTTTTGGTGAGTCGGTTGGTCGCCTCGTACTGCCTCCTGACCTTATATGGTAGGTTAGACTTGATGGCGATTTTCATGGCTTCCTTGCTGTCTTGGTGGCAGGGGCAGCCGAGGTACCTGGCGCCGTGGTTGCCGAGGCAGTTGGCGCATTTTCTGTTATTATTACCCCTCCCGAAGTCCGAGTCGGTCTTTGCATGCTGGCACTGACTGTATGGATGAGGTCCAGAGCAGTATCTACACACCTCCACCTCACTCTTGCAGGTGGCACGAGTGTGCCAAAACTTCTGGCACTTAGAACACTGCAGCACTCTCGGTATGTAGTGCTCTGGAACTTGGTCTCTCTTGTCACTGTCAAAATGGCACTAACCAATACACTATTACGACTTTATAAGGGAGCCATAATGGCGATGAGGATATCACTCTTGCTTGGTGGCAATTGGTTCGAATTCGCATGGGGACGCATTGTTAATATTGACCTGGTGAACCCAGCCTAAAATGAGCACCAGGAATAGTTTGGCGAGTAAAGATGGCCGGCGTAATTTGTACCACATCAACCTTAGTGTGCCGACTGGTCTATACAAATATGAGACTGGCACCATGTGTTTCGGTACGCCTACAGGCACGAAAAAGATGGGGTGATGGGTGGGGGGGGGGGGGGGTGTTTCCTCTTACGTACAAAGTCCGGCTCCACGGTGAAAAGGTTACGGATGCAATTCGAAATCCCATATGCTGTTTTCGAAACACCGCTGCGGGCGATTTGACAGCAGACCGCTTTGTGTTGGTTTTCATACAATTCTATGAGTGCCGGTCGTTCAGAAAGTAATGACACACATCTGAACGTAATATACGTGCCAAGAAATCACAGACCCAAAATATACTGGGGTTGACTGCGATGTCCTGTAAAGGATATGCAGCTAACTTTAACTAAGACTATGTATGCAAGTATATATATATATATATATATATATATATATATATATATATATATATATATATATATATATATATATATATATATATATATATATATGTGTGTGTGTGTGACTGGCATCTTGCCGTCTTAACAGACGATAGTTTGTAAAATGTAGTTAAACCTCTCCATAACACAAAGCCAGGGCTGAATTTAGAGACCATGTGTTGCTCATGCAGCATAATCCCTCTCTCGACCTTTCTAGTTTACTCCAGAGGAAAGGTAACACCAATACGTCGGGAACAAGACAAGCTGCAGAAGCTGCCGGATCAGCAAAGCAATGCTCTAACTGTCCGCATGTCGGAGCTTCGATCCTAGACCAGCTGCCAACCAAAGCTTAGGGCCTGGTTTGCCCTGCCATGACATTTAGTCTTTAGGTTGCATTTCCTCTAACCAGGATAAGGCTTGTACCCTCCCAATTGAGCTCCTCCGCCCGAAGCCGTTGGCACAGTGTGGGGTGTCGGGTTTGGTAAGCGCCACCCAACGTTCGGCCCTAACAGAAAGCAGGTAGTACCGTCTACTGTCATACTGTAGCTCAGTCATATCTAATAAAGACCTGATATATATATATATATATATATATATATATATATATATATATATATATATATATATATATATATATATATATATATATATATATATACTGCAGACACGACGACAAATTGGATGAAATCAAAGCAGCATTACCTTTAAATTACTGCAGAAACGGCACAATGTCGCTACCACTTAGAATCAAATACACACGAATTCCCTGGCTTAACTGGAATAGTTAGTTAACTATCGTCCTTACTCCGGGAAAAACCACAACAGATTAATCGAATTCACCTCAGTAGACAGTTTTCAACATCCCGCTGACGACAAGAATAAGGAGTGTCCCACACACACATTCGCGCGTTTGAGAATGCATGCTCGGCGATCTAAAATCCATGTTTTTATCAGCGATCGTTTTCCCATCTTTATTCAAATCCCATTTCATTGATACCGGAATTCCTTCAGATTTACCAGCCTACCGCGTCCGGGTATTTATTCCTATTTGACAAATTCACCCACCTCGTATTCACCTCGTTTCTCAAATGCACACCCCCCATCTTATCTCCATATTAAATTTTCACCCGAGACCCACTACAAATCCATACTAAATGAATCCAGCTGCCGAATTAAAACCGGGTAATTCCCAAATCATCCCCAGTAATAAATTCATAATCATTTAAAATCCAAAACATGGCTAATATGCTGGTTTCTTTTTATTTCATTTCTTCGATTTTTGTGTTTTGCCACAAGCGCCGAATGAAAGCGCGGTTGTCTGTTTAGTGAGTTTAGTGCAATGTCGGCAAGGAATCGATTGCACAGTTGGAGAATATCTTGTGTATATGACCGAGAGGAGGACAGAGTGCGGAGAGAAAAAAAAAATATCTGCGTCTTAAAGCACAATGCCAACAGGTGTAGGCGATCATGTGTGTCTGTTTATAGAGGTTTTTATATGTTCAATGCGAGAGATGGACAGAGGGAATAGCAGAGTCCATGGGAATATCGATACATGAAGCCCATAAACAGGCACTCCTCCGCTGTTTATACTTCACTTCGAAACCGCAAGGTACAAGAGGAACAAGATGAGATGAGAGATATGAATGCGAGAGACAGTATTGGCGATCCACTGCATATTTATGTCCCTGTTTATTGTGTTTGGGGAATGTTATACTCTGCTGTTGTTGACTTCCATTGCTGTTGACATATTTATTTTCTTACTAACGATTGGTTAGCCTCTCAGATAATACTCGGGGATTAGAAGCGTCCTGTCTGCCAAAAAACTTAATGATGGTAACAATATTTTTGTCAACTTAAAAGTAAAATAACAAATAATGCCCAAGGACAACAATAAATGTAAATCAAAATCAAATTAACAATAGGGGAATTGAAAATGTCAAATTTTGAATATCTTGGCTCCATAATCAACAACAATCAATCAATCAATCAGGTGCCGTCTCCACAATGAAGGTTGGCTGCAATGGATCTCCAATACTGTCTCTCGCATTGACTGTACATTCTGTCAGACTGCTGTTCGTCCATCTCTGGATGTAATATTTCCACACATAACGTTGTCTACCTCTTGCTCGCTTGCCTTCATTCTTACCCTCCAGTATGGTTTTTATAAGAGTGTTAAGTCAATAACAATAGGGATTATTCAAGAAAAGTCAGGTGATTGCGGGGCATGGCAATGTAGAGGTTACACAACATATGACACAATAACAGCAAACACATGACATGAAACTTTTTGAGAACGTGTATCTTCCACATGACAACATACGCGTGTGACGTATGCACCATGTTGCAAGCACTAAAGAAGAAAATCGGGAATTTTCAACTGAAATATTAGAGAAAATTGGGTTCAACCCTTACACCGATCAGCTGGACTAAACATGTTGACATCCAATCCCTGACTTGTATACGCAAATTACAAGTGCCTCCGAAGTCAGAATGGGTTCGCCTGATGGCGAGGGACACTCGTAATAGGGAAAGCTAATCCGCACGCAAAAATTCAGTCCCGTGCATTAGCATTAGTAACGCGTCGATGGACTACGCTTGAGTTTGAAGTGAACAAACAAATAATAAAGAGCACCGTGAATCAAGGCGAAGAAGAGACGCAGAGGTGTTTCCAAGGCACCAGGGCCAGGTTTTATACTTTCTAAGACCTATTAACACGTCATAACCGTGCGTCCTGGACAACAGGTCCCTTCCGGAACCTAGCTAACGTAGTAGGATCGTTGATTCTTCCAAAGTCGGAGAGTACCTGCCTGCACGGCGAGGAACCACCAGTCTGCACACCAATAAGCCAGGCATGAGACAACGGATACTCACGCAAACCTCAGTCCGGTATGACATCACACTGATGTTGGACAACAGGATGTCTCCATCCGACATACAGGACTTCACAGCCAGCGAACGCAAGGAAGCAAGCAAGAAGAGGAAAACAATACAGGTGTTGTAAAAGTTCTAAACATTGTAAAAATTGGGTCCTAAACAGCAACCTGTCTAGGAAACTGAAATCTGTTGGCCATAGTAAACGTGGCTATGGCTTGGACAGAACATGATGGAAGAACTGGTTCCCGGAATAAGAGGCTGGGCTCTACTAGTACGAAGATGGACTCAGGACATTGAAGACACACTGGGCAAGAGAATGTGTGAGGCAATAGAATCTTCTCAGTGGGTCGTGATGAGAGCGACTTTCTGCAAGGGCCTGCTCGATGATGATAATGATGATGATGAGATTAAAGGTCTGAAACATTATTCATGGCTCGTAACATGCCTGTCACGTCCGAGTTTCTAATTATTTATAACAAACATGTATTCCCCAATAATCAAAAATAAATGTCTCCAATTAAGACTGTCCAACGAATGTTCAACACAGTAGTCACGGAACAATCCATCGGCAGGGTTTTGAAATAAAACATTGATTGGACATACGTGATATGCCATCAGATGAGCGATGAAGTCCGTCTCTCTCATTCAACTATACAATCGCAGCAATTCATTAATAAATTCGAGCTACTCATAGGAATGATTATTGATATTCCCGTTGAACATATTCCCTGCAACCATTCATAGCATGCGATAATCCTCAATTAGCCATTGAACGTTTACGGATATTTTATAATCTCTCTACAGACGTGTAGTTATCTCCTTTCTGGAGTATGATTTCTCTGAATCTCTGCATACGGCACTGTCTGCACGAAACAACCCCGTTTACAGCGGATGCCAAATGTCTTTTTTTTTTTAAAGTTGCATATCCCTAACAGGACGTTGCAGTCAACACCAGCATTTTTCAGCTGCTGTTGATGTACTAGGCAAGATTACGCTCAGTAGTTTGCCATTGCTTTCTGAGCGACCGACTCACGTACCCCGTAAGTTACCGACGCGGCGAGCCAAATGTCTACGCGACCAAATATACTAGGGTGCGTTGAAATTGTGGAACATATTAAGAAAGAAAACAAATAACACGACGACCCTACGGCGATATATCGCCCTTCTGTCTAAATAGGAGGTCACATTTGGCGATATATTATCCTTCGGCAATAAATCCGTTTTAAAATGCCTCTTTCCCACACTGAAAACATGAATAAAATTTGGTGGAACTGCGGTAAAGCTGTCCAAATGTAAACAATATAAAATGACAAAAAAGTAGTGCAGCTTTACATAACAGAATTACGACACATACGGGACGTTGCGGCGATTAGCCTTCATCACACCGAGTTTCCTACACTGAATGCTCCAGCCACTTGTGCTCTTGAACGTCTATATAAAGTACACAATAACCGACGAAGTGCTTCGTCAACCAACACAGAACTGACACTATTAGCCACCGGACGCTGATGCATATGCTGGGGGGGGGGGGGATCTGAGCACCTATGGACCTGTCCGGAGTGCAATGAAGATACCCCAATTGATAACTAACTAACCGATAAGTTAATGACGCTCAGAAATAAACAAACGCAGACAACAGCTTCGCAAACACGGTCTTCCTCTTAGTTAGTTAGTTAGTCGCAGTTCCAACTTCACAGCAACGGGTAATCCCCATTATGCTCCGTTCCTGTGCCAGTGAATACCACACAAAACGCTCCCCACTGCCCAGTGTGAAAAGTGGAAAATACAGGAGTCTCGACAAACAACCGCCCGCACAGATACACTGTGCATAATGCCGCCGCCAGAATGTCAGCACAATAGTCCACCACGAAACACACAGTTCATCTCTGATGGAATCAGCAGTCATTTTCCCATCTGGATGTTCACTCACACATTCTAGACATTTCTAGATGTTGTTTGTTCTGTTTCTAGATGTTTCCTCGGGCAGATGTAAAACCATTTCACTGTACATAATGATAATGCCGTCGCCAGAATGCTCCTCCACGAAAATACATTTCATCATCGACATTAGTGGCAGTCAACCAGCGGCCACACATTTCTGCATAAGGCAAAAACCGGTCAACTCTGGGACATAGCCAGCTGCCATCGCTCCGAACATGCAGTCACGTTCCAAACAACCTCGGGCAGATTCAAAAGCATTTAACAAGAAACTCACAGCTCACAGTGTCGCGCCACGCACTCACTCAGTAGCAGGGCGACAGAACCATCAAGCCTCCTTAGTCGCCTCTTACAACATGCATGGTAGGCAACAGTGTTACTATTCTTGGCTTTCCTTATGGGCCCCGACAACACACGGGAGGGTCTTGTTTACTGTAATATGTCTGGCTTTACAATGGCAACTTCGGATAATTGCTACCTGTTGTTTTCCTCAATGCGTTTTCCTAAATACGAGAGTAAGTTAATAAGTAAGTCGCAAATGGCTGTAGAAAATAACAAAATATGATAACAACTTGCAACCAGTTTATTTTCACACTTACATTGTCCCTTTATTTCTCAACATAATTTCCACCAACATTGATGCACTTATCCCATCGTTTTATCAGTCCTCACATATCGGCTGCATAGAACTGCGTGCTCTGTTTTCTAAACCACGTTTTCATTTCACATTCAACTTTGTCGTCATTCGCGACATGTCTCCCGCAAAGGTGGGTTTTCAGTGTTTATGCTGACAAATGTTTTTCCCGTAAAGCGGTGCATAACGTGTAGAAAACGTTACACGGGCGAGTCAATAATTAAGTCACATAGTTCTGTGGGATGGCAGGTAAATGAAAACAAAGCACGCATTTCTATGCATCCGGTTTTGGAGGACAGATAAAACGATGGGATAAGTGCATCAATGTTGGTGGAAATTATATTGAGAAATAAAGGGACAATGTATTATAAAAATAAACTGGTTTCAAGTTGTTATCATATTTAGTTATTTTTCTACAGCCATTTGTGACTTACTTATTAACTTACCCTCGTATTTGTCTGTTCCTATATAAATGTTTCGCCTGCTTCTACATTTCAGGATAAAAAATGTTGCATGTCCTTTGCAGGTCGGTGTGATCAACCCCAGTACCAGGTTTACAACTATAAGTCATGTCTTTGTCAAATATAAGTAAGATGCCGTAAACAGTAGATAGTACAACCTGCTTTCTATTAGAGCCGAGTTTTGGGTGACGTTCACTAAACCCGACACTCCACGTAGAGCCAACGACTTCAGGCGGAGGAGCACAAATGGGAGGGTACACTTAGGCGGGCTAGGAGAGGGATCGTGTTGCATGGACAACATATGGTCTCTAAATTCAGAACAGGCTTTGTGCTATGGGGAGGTATAGCTCCAGTTTACAAACAACCGTCTGTCAAGACGGCAAGGTGCTAGTCTAGTCTAGTTGACCACTGCTTCCTGAAAGAGAAGTCAACGTTGAAGTACAACTGACCTGACTAGGGGGTTGAACCCTCTACCCCGTCAGAAGTGAGCATGATGTTTAAGAGCGAACTGTTGTATCCTTTCCGCCACGAAGACCGCTACATTTCAGACTAGCTGGCTACATAGCCCACAGTTACGTCATAATTACGTCACAAGCAAGCTGAAGCCGATTCTCAGCGTCATCGACAACCGATAACTACTCAAAAACTTCGATCTCATTTCCCATTATTTCTTTTGAAAACTCGTCATTGCCATGGAATTCACTAACTCCCAATCACAGAATATGTTGATCACATAATTATTTTCGCCAGATCAGCTTGTTAGCAGCATCGCAAAATAAATTTACATATAATATCAGTCTATTGATTTTTCTGTGTCAACATATCAATTGCTCTATGGAATAACCTAATAGATGTTGGTTTCGATGACAGACGTAATGTTTTTGGCCTGTGCCCTTTCATAACTGATGAAGTGCCACGGGAATATTAATCGTCTTAAACGACTTCCCGTATCTGCCATGGGCTTATTTACAGTAAGTTAGTTGCAAATCCTTTATAGGCCGTCGCAGTCAACCCCAAGATTTGCTGTTCGTGATCTCTTGGCAAGTTTATGTTCGGTAATTTGCCATTGCATTCTGAACGACCGGCACCCATACAAATTCGTAAAACACCAACGCAAGGCGGTCTGTTGCCAAATCACCCGCAGCTGTGTTTCGGACGCAGTAGACGGGATTACAAACTGCGGCCGCAACCCCTTCACCTTTAATTTGATATATAATACAACACGTCTGCTACCATAGTAACAACTTTTAAGTGATAACTGTACCACATTACTATTTCCTTACCAGACATCCAGATTTGTTTGGCCCAAACCAACTTTTTGTTCGGCATTGAATCTATTAAGGCACACTGGACATTTCACGCAAAACCCATACTATTTGTGGCCAGTGGTGTTATTTAGTCTAATAAAAACTAAAGGACACTTTTATAACCCTAGGCGCATTAGGTACATGGTGCTACACCCATCATTTTATAGACCAATCGGCACTCGGTGGGTGGTGTGGTCAGTAAAATGCAGGAAATCAATTGGGGAACCCGTTGAGGCCACTGGGGGTGGGACATCTATTTTTGGGTATTTCAAACAGTAAAGGGGTTCTTTTCACTTAGGAAATAAATAGTCAATAGATTTTGAAACGATATCTTCAAAGGACTACTTCAAACTTCCACTGTAGATCATCTTCCAATTTCCCAGATGCTTTGATTACAGTTAGACGCCGCCTCTTGATCTCAATGACAGACTATCGAATGGGACCGTGTCCGGAAGTATTAGTACTTACGTTTAGTTAGTTTAGTTTACTGATCAACATCACGGCACACGGGTGTAACCCATAAGTGCTCCGTTCTACTCCTAATCCAAGCCTAAGTCCGGAGAAACTCAGCTCAGTGCACGGACTCTGTAGCACCGGCGAGGATCCTGAAATACTTTAGGTAGATTTATAACCCGAAATTTTGCCCGGGCAGCGCCGTTAGGCTACTCTTTTTCGATTTCCAACCGCCAGGGATTTTTTAACAACAAGACACACGGGCGTCCGATCTCACTACCCAGAGATCAGGGGAAATTTTGTTACTGAAAAAATCCCGGCCCTCACCGGGTGTTGAACCCGGTACCTCTAGCACCCGAGGCGGACTCCAAACCTCGAGACCACTCATCCCCTATTACTAAGTGCCCCTATTACTAAGTACCCCTATTAGTACTTATATGGAGCCCGCCGAAGGCCTCCGAGATCGCCGATTCGAAGTGATGCAGCTCACGATTCACGAATTCCTTCCGATTGTACGACTTTCAATTACAAAAGCTTCTACGCACATTCAGACAGTGGAGTTCTGCTTCTCTGGGCTAGTGACGTTCACAAAACCCCCGATACAGAACTCTCGAGAACCATGGGAACGGTCCTAGCTCATGTTAGACGCGTAGAACTCCACACACGCACATTACGATATGATAAATTGCCTGAAAGGGTTAGATCAACGTGGGGAATGTGTTGACCCGCCTGAGGCCCACTTTGGTTTCGTTAACAAAACATGTTGTTTGTCCATCAAGAATGATGATGACCATTCATTTCATCAAGAGGGGTTGAAAGTATGGAGCCCTGAGTTCTAAGATGGCTGATGAGGCTTAGTTTGGCTCGAAATGTTCTTTGACAATGTGGGCAAACACAGGTTGACGTTCTAGGAGGGAAATCTCCTGCAGTGGTTTTTCTGTCCAGCATTTTCTTCACAGCTCTTGCAGTCCTGTTTGCTTCACAATTGACTGCCCCCTTGCGTATTGATGTACGCCACGAATTTCGGTCTTTGGCAGCAGTCTCCCAAGTGTCATGATGAATTCCAAAAGTGAGATCTTCAGAGTGTCTTTAAAGCGTTTCCTCTGGCCGCACTGGGAGCGTTTACCACAACGCAGCTCGCAGTAAAAAAAAAATCGTTTCGGGAGCCTGTGATCTGGCATGCGAGTCAAGTGACCAGCCCAACGAATCTGAAAGTAATCGGTGACAAAACATGCAGAACGCATGTAAATTGTAAACTTACGTACATTACAATCAGAGAGAGAGAGAGAGAGAGAGAGAGAGAAAGAGAGAGAGAGCGAGAGAGAGAGAGAGAGAGAGAGAGAGAGAAAGTGGAACACATTTGCCATGTATACATAGTAGAGGTGGAAAGAAAGCTTATACAAGTAATGTGTCATTAATTGCACAATACCATGAATGTATTATTATAATATGATATATTGATGTATTTGTTGTATTTGCAAATGTAAAGGAAAACACACAAGTCACCGTGTAAATAGGCATTGCTTTGTACGAAATAAAACCACATTAAAAGAAACATCCAATTGAAATAGTGCAGTGGACATAACAACATACCAGTTATTTCAAGGGACATTATTAATTGTAGTATAAATGTATTATGTTATTTAAATAATGGTAGAATTTATCTTAATCTGTTATACATTTTTCATAAACATTATTGACATTTATAAGCAACATCAAAAAGCGTTGATAATTTTCAGCACTCTTTAAAATATGTGTAATAATGATGGCGTTATTTTACACGCTTGAGAATTTTATAACGTCATTTTTTAAAGTGCTCCTCAATATTACATTATATGTTTTGGGGATTGGATGGTACAAGCCATTATGTTAGTTCCATTACAATTTTTGTCAGGCCTAAAAATGGCCATACATCTTAAATATTCAGCACTTTGGATTGTCTCACGGCATTTTGGCTAAGATCAAAGGGCAAACCCTATTCTTGTACCATGACAGTCATTTAGGGTAGACTTATCTGGCCTTGACCAGCGGTAGAGGTGGTCACCACTATGACTTACAGGGACTAGAATCTCATGGGCCGGCTCTCACCCCTCGGGAACGCTGAGCCCTAAAAAAAAAAGAAAAAGAAATTAAGTAAAATGTATAATATTAAGAACACTCAAACACAAATTTTCATAGCTATGTTCATAACTAACGTGTAATTCCCCCCCCCCCCCCCCCCTTTTTCCCCTTACTTAACATATGATTCACCCAATCATCGCTGTTTTTCAACATTGTTATTGTACATGAATGTTTATGGTGTATTTAATTTTTTTTAAAATTCGCATATCCTTTTACAGGACATCGCTGTCAACAGCAGCATCTTTCAGCTGTCTGTTGATTTCTTGGCAAGATTACGCTCATTGCCATTGATTTCTGAGTACCGGCTCAGTTATCCCGCAAGTCACCAGCGGGGGTAGAACCGCTTCCAGTTCTCGCCCGCTACGAGACTCTGCGTGATAAACGGGATTACGGAGAAAGTGGTGTAACCCCTCGGCCAGAGAGGCCGGCATGGTGTATTTACAAATGTAAAATACACACAACACACCCTATAAATACACATTGTTTTGTACCAAGTAAATGTTTAAAAAATTATTATTATTATTTCATTCATAATTTCCACCCTATCTTTCTTTGATTTTACATCAAACTTTTCTTCCAACCCCCGTTCCCTTCTAATCATCACCACCAAGTGCCCTACCATTAATTATTCCATTAATTTGTCAAACAACTTTCCAGTACTTTCAACTACTGGCCTCAGTTAAAGAATTAGAAGAAACCCTGACTTAGTGCTGTTTCTCCTCAAGGCCAGTGTTTTTGCTTTGTAATCTGGTCATCATAAAAGGCGGTAACAAAGCCAGAAGCCACATAAAGACACGAATCTGTGTCAGTCGTTAATAGTTACCTTTGTGCCGTTGTGATATCACTGAGAGCAGCGAGGATAGGAGCTTACTGGATCATTACCACAGACACAGAATAATCATCCAGTTAATATTACCCTTGGGCCCCCTCCAGCTGACAAGGTAAAGTTAATTCAACATCCAATCAACGCCCCCTACCCCTCCTCCTCCCCCTTCTCCCCTACAAGTAAAGCTACTTCGGCAAAGAATAATGACTATCCAATGCACCTAGTGTGATACATTTCTGTACTGGTATCTGATATCCCCGCGCCTCCCTGCTCTCTCTCTCTCTCTCTCTCTCTCTCTCTCTCTCTCTCTCTCTCTCTCTCCATTGTCTCTCTTTCACTCTCTCTCGTTCACTCTCTCCCTCTTCTCTCTCTCTCCTTTGTATCTCTTTCACTCTCTCTCCTTCATTCTCTCTCTCTCTCTCTCTCCTTTGTATCTCTTTCACTCTCTCTCCTTCATTCTCTCTCTCTCTCTCTCTCTCTCTCTCTCTCTCTCTCTCTCTCTCTCTCTCTCTCTCTCTCTCTCTCTCTCTCTCTATGTATCTGTTTATCCATCTATCTCGCAGAAGCCACACATATATGTTTCAATTTAATTTATAACATGGGACTTTTGTTGCAATTTTTATGTACGATCCATTGAGCGATACTGCTAACTTTGTTTAAATTGGAACAATTCTAGTTTTGCAAACAATGTTTCATCATTCTTTACTTAAAATTCACCATTTTAATTCCGTATGTGTATGTTCTAGGTGTCAACGAGGCTACACGGAGTATGATATAATTTTTATCGAATGTTTTATAAGTATGCACGAAAGAAGATGAACACCATATTATCGTCATCATTATCATTATCACAATCATCATCATCACACACACACACACACACACACACACACACACACACACACACACACACACACACACACACACACACACCACACAACACTAATTGATGATAATGCAACAACTAGTCGCATATGTCACTATAGACATGGAAAGCCCGTAACAAAACATACAGGACGCAAGTAACCTTCTTCTTAGTCTTCTTCTTCTTCTTCTTCTTCTTCTTCTTCTTCGGAGAGAGAGAGAGAAAGAGAGAGAGAGAGAGAGAGAGAGAGAGAGAGAGAGAGAGAGAGAGAGAGAGAGAGAGAGAGAGAGGTGGAAAACATACGCTGCGTAGAGGCTGAATGGAAGCGTTTACAAGTAATGTGTACGTAATTGCACCTTAACACTAACAAACGGCAACGCTCTGTGATATTTACAAACAAAAGAAACACACATCACACCTTGTAAATACACACTGCTTTGTACGAAATAGAAGTTTTTTTTGAAAATCCCCCCCCCCCCCCCCCCCCCCCCCCCCAAAAAAACAACAACAAACAAACAAACAACAAACAAACAAACAGAACATACTAAAAGCAATCGGGAAATCCAGGGTAGAATATGCAAAGCACAAATAAGTAACACTCACACACATATACCATTGTCAACATTCATGCACCACCAAATTACAACTACCAGCCAACATTTTATGAAGAACTAGATACACTTTTTTAAATGTTGCATATCCCTTGCATAACATTGCAGTCAACACCAGCATTTTTCAGCTGCTGTTGATGTACTAGGCAAGTTTTTACGTTCAGTAGTTTGCCATTGCTTTCTGAACGACCGGCTCCCATACGAGCACGTTATAACACAACGCGACACGGTCTGCTCTAGATATACTACTCACACATAAATACAGAAGATTTCAACTAGGCATACCATCAGCTATTCTAGAGAGGCTATTAAAATTATGTACTGCCAACATACAATTCAACTTTCTAAACAAGTCATATCGCCAAATTGACGGAGTGGCCATGGGGAGCCCACTTGGACCTATTCTAGCGGACATCTTCATGGCACACTTAGAAGAAAAGAGATCCTCAGAAATCAATAACATGGCCTTTTACCGTCGTTACGTGGACGATATACTAATTATCACCACAGACGAGCTACAAGCAACGTCGTTCCAGGCCACAATGAACGAGACACATATAAACATCTCTTTATCTATGGAACACGAACACAATGAAGCGTTGCCGTTTCTAGATATCCTAATGAGACGTAGAGCAGATGGCACAATTCAAAGATCGGTGTACCGCAAAGAAACATGGACTGGCCAATACTTAAATTTTCAGAGCTTCGCACCTGTCCAGTACAAACGGGGCTTAGTACGGACCCTGTTTGACCGTGCTAGGAAGATATGCACCCAGGACACACTGACAGAGGAATTTAAAACTCTGAAGAATGCCTTAAACCTGAATGGGTACTCCACAGGATTTATAAAGCGCCACTGCCAACAGCCCAAACCGAAATCAGAAGTAACTACAGTCCCTAAACTCAAAGTATTCATCCAGCTAACCTTCCGAGGAGATGACGTAATGCAACGTCTGCGGGACCGGCTCACCACAGCAGTCGAGCGAACATTCTGTGCTGCAGCTCTAGTCATCAGGTACAGAAACACACCAATCCCAGTCCCAGCAGTAAAAGAACCTGTAGCTTTGTACGCCAAATCAAATTGTATTTACCAATTTACATGCAGATGCGAGGCCATCTACATAGGCAGAACTGAGCGACAGTTACATTGCAGGGTTTCGGAACATATCCCGAATTGGTTGGACAAGATACTACACACAGAAGATGGTAGCCTAGGCAGGCCGACACACCGGAAAAGTCTGGCTTCATCGGTCGGGAGACACGTGTTCGAGAGTGGGCACGTGGTTGAAAGAGACAGTGCCTTCCGTGTGTTGTTCAACACACAAAGTAGTCGATTGTTAAAGTTTGCTGAAGCTATTCTAATCAACCTTCGTAAGCCGTCCTTGTGTAAGCAGAAAGACATGTTAGTCAGTTTAAAATTACCGTGGTAGACAATCGACATTACTGTGCGAACATGTGTATATTTCAGTTTGAAGGATTTATCTAATTAATTCACGTAAGTTGTGTGATTTCTGCAGTATGTACCTGACGAGATGCAGCGAAATATGCCAGGCAATAAATCGTGCAATCTATTGTTTGTGTCTTCGTTATTCATATTTCAACTGAGTCTTTAAGGCATTGGATATAGGGGGCTGAGATCTAAAGACACAGGTGGGGAGAATGGACAGAGAAGGTACAAACTAGTTAGAGACACTGCAAAACATTTTAGATACACACAATTTAATAGACATATTCAGACACAAACATCCAAATAAGAGAGAAACAACCCACACAAATAGTATACACTACATAGCAACAAGATTAGATAGGATATACATACCTGAAACACACCACACAATACACACTAAGCACTTACACGAAACATTACAGTACACAGACCATAACGCCATATTAACACATATCAGTAAATGCAAAATAAACGCACAGACATTTAAATGATCAACACATCGGAAATTTAACAACACACTTCTCAAGCATACAGAATACGTGTAACACATGACACAACTCTTACACATATACACCGACAATATACCGATCGATAACATCAGACAAAACTGGGACTTACTGAAAAATACAATACGATGCAGAACATAATAACTCGCATCCATTATACACAAAGACAAATTAAGACAGGAACACCTTATACAAACAGCTATCCAACTAACAAAACAGATAGACAACAATGCTCCACACTTACACACACTAGAGAAACAACTAGAGCAGGATCAACAACACAGATATCTGAGTGCTCTACTTATAACAAAGCTCAACACAATCACACAAGAGACACCCCAGCAAATAATACAAGGCAATTGAACAAAACATACAGCATAGCAGACAAATAGGCAAAATAATAGACATGCAAGGCAATACAAAAACAGAATCAGCTCAAATAACAGAAGCATTCAATCAATACTACACACATTTATTTACAATAGAGACAGTAGACACACATATACAGGGCAGCTTTCTACGATACAGTAACAAGTTTTCAGACGAAGACAAAGACACATTGGACGCAGAACTAACACTGGCTGACTTAACACACGCACTCAGCAAAATAAACAAAGACAAGACACCAGGACATGACGGTTTAACGATAGAATTCTACCGACACTTCTTTCTTATCTTAAGTGGTCTTCTTCTTAAAGTATATCAAAACGCCTTTGACAAGAAACAACTACCAGATAGCTGCAACATGTCATACATCAGACTCATGCCCAAAGATAATACAGACAAGACATATTCGCAAAATCACAGTCCCATATTACTACTGAACACAGACTATAAAATACTTACCAAGGCACTGACCAACAAAATAAGACCCTTCCTTCCAGAGCTCCCACACCCTGACCAACAATGCGGAGTACCACATTGGAACATATACCAACATACACATTTCATTAGAGACATCATCGCATCACACAGGAGAAGGACTGTCAGGCCTCTCTTTTGTCCTTGGACCAGGAGAAGACCTTTGACATGATTTCTCATTCTTACCTACATAAGATATTAACACAATGCAATCTAGGCCAGATTTTTGGGCGGTGGATAGAGATCTGTACCGGAATCCTTAGAGTAAAGTGTTAGTTAACATCACGCTCACTACGGGCTTCCGGCTCACAAGGTCGGTGAGACAACGATGTCCCCTGTCGCCGCTCTTATATGTGCTGGCATTAGAACCATTACTAGAAGCAATCAGACAAGACACCAATATCACATGCACATTCATACTACGGGGAGGAGAACGGAAGTAGCTTGCATATGCAGACGACACCGTTTTTTTACACGACAACAACAATACATAGCAAATAGACTCCACACGTTTACAAAATGTGGTAAAGGAAGTGGGGCCAAATGAAACATATACAAATAACACATAATGGGTCTCGGAAAGTGGCGGAATAAAGCCGACTATCGTCCAGACCTAACGGTCACAGACAGCATCAAGGTATATGACATCACATTTCCCAATCCTAGCAAGATATACGGATAGACATGGCAAAGTCTCACACAACAAATCATAGACATACTACACAGATACAAGTACAAGACATCTACAATATTTGGTAGGAGCATCATTGTCAACACATTCATTATTCCCAAAATTATATATCTAGTTGCAGTACTAGACCCTCCAAACCAGACAGTCACATACAATAATAAACACAGCAGACGTTTGATTTTTGGCAGCACAATTTACTGCAAACAGCTTAAGACTCTCATACAGGACAAGAAACAAGGGGGATAAGCACTGCAAGACATACACACACAAATCCAAGCGTTTAGAATCCAACACACAGGACAATTTTCTCCTTTCTCTTTATTCCATTTCTGATGTTTGCCCTCCATGCAGCACGTTCAGCGGCGATTAGCTCCCAATGTGAATTATCAATGCCTGTATCAATCATGCCCCGCTTAAACACATCTTTGTATCGTAGTAGAGGCCGACCCTGAGATCTCTTACCCATCTTGTGTGCGATGATTGGTTGGCAACACACACACACACACACACACACACACACACACACACACACACACACACAAGGTTGGCAACTTAATGATATTAAGAACTTTACTCACTGGTGACTGCATTCAGAGTCATAACAACTGTAGCAACAGCGCCAGCGTCGACATGAGAAATATTTAAGCAAGTATCAGACCATCATCAGCGATACGATGGACTTGCAAGACGCACAGGAGTGTGATCGAGTCATGGTCGGCTGTGAGGACTGATGTTTAACTTGATGATAAAAACTAGTATCGAGCTGCTACTACTTAAGTTCTGTGAATTTTGTTATGAGTGTCGGCAAGTATAATAGAGTGCCAGCCAGGTGAGCATAGCTGCCATCTTTGTTACTACCAGACGAGTCAAAACATTACCCAAGTGGCATCGTGGCACTATTGTGTTAAACTGTCCAAAGTCTTCACTATTTATCTCCTCTTCCTCTCTTCCTCTCCAACTTTTCCGTTGTGATGACACACTCCAGCTTTCCCCTTCTCACATCATGCCCGAAGAATGTGTACCCTCCTTCTGATGCTAGTAACCAGTTCTCCTTGTGGGTTAAATTCTTACAAGATATCTTTATTGTTCTTTCTACTAGTGTACGGTTTTCTCATCACTTTTCTATAAAACCACATATCCGCAACCTCCACATAATTCTTCCCTTGTTTTCTAAATGTCCATTATTCGCTTCCATGCGCCAGGATTGACTCAATATAACACTCAAGAACTCTTTTCCTCATCTCGATAGACAAACATGAATTACAGAGAATATTCTTCACTAGGTTACCAACTAACAGTACCGCACAACAAACAATGATGTTCTGACCAGATGGAAGTAGAGGAAGAGGCCGACCACACAAATGATATACTGAGGGAATAGCAGAGTCCATGGGAACATCGATACATGAAGCCCATAAACGGGCACTCTCCCAATGTTTATACTTCACCTCGACACAGCATGGTACAAAAGGAACATGATGAGAAGAGATGAGATTATTCACTAAGTTACCAACTAACAGTATACCACAACAAGCAATGATGTACTGACCAGATGGAATCAGAGGAAGAGGCCGACCACATAAACGACATACGAAGAGAATAGCAGAGTCCATGGGAATATCGATACATGAAGCCCATAATCGGGCGCTCTCCCGCTGTTATATTTCACATCGACATCGCAACGTACAAGAAGAACAAGATGGGAGAGAGAGAGAGAGAGAGAGAGAGAGAGAGAGAGAGAGAGAGAGAGAGAGAGAGAGAGAGAGAGAGAGAGAGAGAGAGAGAGAGAGAGAGAGAGAGAGAGAGAGAGAGATTCATCACGTTCTGGAATGCTGCCTTTACTTGGCTATTCTACATATAATGTCCTTAATTGATCTCCCATCTGTTCGTATCACAATACCTAAATACTTAAGTGATTCAGTGCCGAAGGATAATATAATAATATATCGCCAAATGTGACCTCCCATTTGGACAGAGGGTTGATATATCGTCATACTACGGTCATTGTGTTATTTGTTTTGTTTTGTTGTATCTTCAGCAATTTCAATGCTCAATGAACGGAAATTTACATTATAATACTTGTTCACTTTATTGTGTGCCATGTATATCTACTTTTTGTTTGCCGCCGAATCAGTTAAATACATTGACATTCAGATTAGTTCAATTCACTTTGATGTTGCATTTTGGATATAATGTTTCTTTATAATAACCATTATTTCTGTTCGTTTTTCTTGTCTATTAGACAAAGTCTTTTATTTTGACTTTATTTTGCAATTATATCTATCGTGTGTGTGTGTGTTTTTTTCTTTGTAACTGCGGTTCATTTTCAGGGACGAAAACCATGTCATCAGTATAACGCCTGACGTTTACATTAGTATTACGTCCACCAATTGATATTCCTAGCATAACTTTTATGAATCTTACTATTATTCCGTAGAACAAACTGAACAGATCGGGTAATATTACACAGCCCCGTCTATCACTTTTTTAATGTGTTCAAAAGATGTCAGTTGGATGATAAGCGGCTTCTTATAGCGGCGCTTTGTTACCTTTACATTTCTTTATTATTCTCAGAATTTTACCATCGATGTTGAAATTTCCCAATAGTCTAATCTAATAATTTCTTCCTATTTCACCTTATCAAATGCCTTAGTTTAGTCAAGAAAGCACCAATTTAGACCTCTCTTCAGTTCGATTGTTCTTTCAGTTAATGTTCTCTTGATGTATATATGGTGCTATGTTTCTTGTTTGTTTGTTTGTTTGTTTTTTTAATTTGTTTGTTTGTTTGTTTGTTTGCTCGCTTTGACATCAAGCGTAGTCCATACACGCGCTACTACTTTTACTGCACTGGCCTGGTTTTTGCGTGTGGTTTAGGCGGTGGGTTAGCTTTTCCCTATTACCAGTGTCCCTCGTCATCAGGCGAACCCACTCCGACTTCAGAGGTGTTTGTGCCTTTCATTCATTCAGTAGCATGTCCTTTGCAGAACCTCGCTCATATAACAACCTTCCGGAAAACCTTTCGATCATATGCAAGATGTCCCGCGTCCGATAAATCCATCTGGAGATCCCCGCCACTTACTGCACCCATCTTCTCTTTGGCTTCCTCCGCCTCTCTTCCTGGGCATATACCCCTTCCATTATTGTTCTCTCCAAACTTTCGTGACGTTTCAAGTGACCAAAATATTTCAATTTTCTATGTTTTATCGTCTTTAATAGCCAACCTCCCCCAATATTCAACTCTTGAAGTATGAATGCATGTTTTCTTTTCTTTATTCAAGATATTCTTAGAACTCGTTTATAACATTTATATTCAAAGGCGCTGTTCAGCTTGTTTAGTGAGTGTCCAGGTTTCACGGGCATATGTTGCAATGGGAAAGATGCATGCTCTTAAAAATATTTGTTTTTTGCAGCTCTATCTGTCTCACTCCACAATTTATTCAATTGTTTTAGTCTTTGGAGAGCAGTAGATATTCGTCTTTTAATTTCTTTCATTGTGTTTCCATTGTTGCTAATCAATGATCCAAGATATTCGAAATTTCCTACCACCTCCAATTTTTTGCTCATTAACATATAATTCTTTCTCCATAGTAGTTTTATCTTAGTGCCCTTACTTTCAACAAATCAACTTTGCTCAACTTCAATTACTAGTTTTATTTTATTTCTTACTCTACTCATTTAAGTTCTCATTTGTATTTAAGTTACATAACTCATTCCATGGGAATATCGATATATGAAGCCCATAATCTGGCACTCTCACAATGTTTATACTTCACCTCGACACCGCAAGGTACAAGAGGAACATGATGAGATCAGAACTCATTACACTAATTCTGCAATGATCTCCACAATCCATTTCACCAGATTTCTTTGGCAGAGCTATGACAATAGATTTCAAGACATCATCAGGTATATATCCACAGCAATAGGTATCATTCACCAATTTTGTTATCACTTCTATACCCAATTCACCAACAGCTTTAATTTAATCGGCAGTGATGTTTTCTTAACCCTGGCATTGACCTTTAATCGAGAGTTTTATTGTATCTTCTGCTTAGTGTTGGTGGTAACGCACTAGAGCAGTGGTTCTCAACCTTTTTTGGCCCGTGCCCCCTTCACCATATTTTCAGAACGTCATTCCCCCCCCCCCCCCCCTTTCGTATTTCCTACCTAAAAATTTGGCCCGTGCCCCCCTTCACCATATTTTCGCAACGTCACACAACGTCATCCCCCCTTTTCGTATTTTATACCTAAAATCCCCCCTTCACACTCCTGCCCCAACACAATATACGTAATAATGGAAGCACATACCAAAACTAGTCTAGACTTCCACATAAAACGTGATTTCTGGGTCTACTTACTTTATAAATGATTTTTAGAAGGGGTGAGACGTACAGACGCTAAAGAATGAAGGGAAAAACATTATCAAGTAATCGGTTCTTGTTGTATTAACGCGATCTTGAAATAATCGTCATTCCCCCCCTTGGAAATCCTAAAATTTCTCCCTGGTGGGAATTCCCCACAGGTTGAGAACCACTGCACTAGAGTGAGAGAAAGATCAGAAAAACATTGTCGGAAGTCTACTGCAGTTTTTATTGTGGAGACGACAATTACATTATTGTGATAAGATATTTTGTCACTGCAGAACTACTATTTAGACCCGTCTGTCGGAAGAGTGCCGATATTTTTTATCGTGAAATATTCTCCGCAACATGGAAGTTTATAAGTGCCCTTAAATGACATATCTCTTCTAATTTTAGGCCTCAGCTGAAATTTTATAACCTTCTAAAACCTTTTAAGACCGGTAGAGACTTTCTGCTGATTCCAGAATGACGTCATTAATGTTTCCCCTAATGACGCAGGAGAAGTTACTCCCGGACACAACTGTTACACGAAGCTCTCCCAAGCTAAAGAATTATTTAGGACGCTGTTTGGTTGTTTACAGTAGCAACAATGGCGGTCGGGGGATGTAGTTATGTGGCTGTAGGGAATCAGGACCTAGGCATTTACTAAGTTTACTAGCTGTTTGTTGCAGACGTCATTGAGCACACGACTACGTTACAGATTAAATATTTTTTTTTTTTTACCTTGATTCGAGGTAGCCAGCTGGACACATAATCAGAATGCAACTGCTACGAGTACTAGTGTTATTTTGGGTCTCTTCGCTGGCTGTTGAAATTGGGGAGGGAGCGTGTAATGGAAAATTTCCTGAGTGATATGATGCCAGTTCTTTACTCAGCCAACCATGACTTTATTATTAGTTATCTCTTAATATCACATGACCTCATTCACCAGTCATATTATTTTAATATTATTAATTAATTAATTAATAATAATTTTTAACAACTTCAGTGCTGAGATAGGAATCAAACACCATTAAATGATTCACACCTAAGTCGCAACATTAACAGATCCTTAACAGAAATAAATTCTGGCAGCCTGCATACAGCTGCATACATAGTAATTAGTATATCTTATTATATACAGAAACACTTTCATATATGATATAAAGACAATGGCACCAAGTAACAGTAGATGTGTTCTGGACATGAATATCAGCTTTGATATGGAGCGACTCTTTGATCATTACAATTTTGATCACATCCCCATAGAAAAAAGACTTTCGGTATTTAAGCAGCGAGACCTTGCACATGTAAAACACTACAAAGCAGCTGTAAAAATATTTGGTGGCCCAAGTAAACGCACCAGGGTGCATATTGCCCCGCCTATGGAAACTCTTCTGAAACACAGACTTGGAGTATATCTAAATGAGTTTAAACCTCCCTCATCTCTATCTTTGCATGAACAACTAAACCTTCGTCATGTTAGGCTGCAGACAGAAGAAAAAACTGAGGGAAAAGATGAAAAAATTGCAGGCAAAGGAGAAGCAATTGCAGAAAAAGAAGAAACAGAATATGTGACAGACTATAATAACTTGATTACAGAAAGAAAGCAGCTTCGTAATAACCTTGATAATCTTTCACTAAATGAAGTTTATCTGGCACGAAAGATAAATAAGTCTGAAATTGAACGAAGAGTTCAGGCACAGTATCAGGCAAAACGTCTTCATAAACCAGAAGTAAGTCTTCCTGTAGAAAACATGTCAACTACCAAACTTGATCTAGATATTCCTAGCGTGGCTGTTCCACCTGCGGATGGACTTCACATCTTGGATACGTTCTTATCTCTGAATCACATGCGTCTGATGGACTTGTTTCATATGGCAGATAAAAATAAGAACTGGTCTCTAACACGACAAGAATTCTTAAATGCTGTTACACAGGTAATTATATATGTGTTGAACATAAAATAACTAACAGTCTAACTAATTGGCAGAAACCTGTCATTATTGTTGGTATTGTTTTTCTTAATGCTTCTGAGTTGCCTTTTATTGGCAGAACTTAAGTATCAATCATTGTTGTAGTTGTTAAAAAAGGTTTAAAGACATAAGATTGACTTCATTGCACCGGGTTTTAACTTGCGTGGATCAGTCTCTTTCTACAGAGTGGCCTGCTGAAAGCGTCGCACAAAGCATGAACTCTATAGCTCCAGCGATGACCCCAAGGAATCTCCGAAAAAAATTACACTCCAGATGGAGCCCGGAATGACACCCACAACCTATAGAGCATGAGGCAGGCATTTTAACCACTAAGCCATGGAGACCCTCTGTATTGTTTATCTTAACACTTTTGAGTTATCTGCTGGTGATAAAAACTAATAATCATTGTTGTAGTTGTTTATTTTAAGACTGTTTAGTTGTCTATTCATCATCCAGTGCCTTGCCGGCTGGCGTGGGTGATCATGTCTCTCCACAAAATAGATCTCCGGCGTCATGGATCATTTCATGTGTTGACTTCCTTCTGTGCCATGACACAAGACTCAAGAATTTTCTCACACTGTCTTCCTCTATTTCTCTTTCCACAAATCTTTCTGGTTATCACAACATGTTCCAGTTTTTGACTTCTCATAACGTGACCAAAAAACGATGACTGCTCTTTCTGATGTTTGTGACAAGTTGTCTTTGCAACTCAGCTTCCCTTAAAATGTCCTGATTGTTTATTTTGGCTGTCCAATTAATTTTCAATATTCTTCTATAAAACCACATATCCAAGACTCCAGGGATTTTTTTCACCTTTTCACTAATTGTCCAGGATTCGCAGCTGTATGTTAAAATTGGCTCTATGTAACATGCAATAACTCTTTTTCTAACTTTCAATGGCAGTAACTTATTGCACAAAAATTTTTCATTTGATAGCATGCAGTTTTTGCTTGTCATATTCTGCTCTTTATCTCAGTGATGCATCTTCCTTCTGATGTTATCCATGTGCCTAGATATCTGAATGTTTTTCACTTGCCCCAAAATAACGTCCTGTACTTTAATTTACATTTAGGCACAATCTGTTTCTTTCATATCACCATGACTTCTGTATTTCTATTATTCAAACTAAAGCACATTTTTTCACTTTCTGCAACCACTGTATCTATAATTTCCTGTAGATCCTTCTGACTTATTGCTATCAAGATATTGACATCAGCATAACGTAAGTCTACCAACCAGGATTCCTAGCATATTTTAGTTGTCTGCTTTTTTTTTTTTACTTTTTATCCCTTACGGGATGTTGCAGTCAACACCAGCATTTTTCAGCTGCTGTTGATGTACTAGGCAAGTGTTACGTTCAGTAGTTTGTCATTGCTTTCTAACGACCGGCTCCCATATAGAAATTAATCATCATTGTTGTTGTAGTTGTTTATCTTAAAATCTCACATGATCACTAGTTTTGGATCCGGTCTGTGTTCTTGACACGATTATGCCATGTGGTCACGTCGTCCAGGTATTTGTTTCCTTGTCTTGCCCTTGCTCTTTTCTCATCAAGTGTCTCAGTTGTCACTAAGTTTTCCAGTTTATTTTCCAGTTTTATTTTGTTTCTCGCAGCTCTGTCTTTTTGATATTTCTGTCCTCCGTGGTTTTCTTTGCAGTTTCCCCAGAAATAAAATTTCCACTGCCACTAGATGCTTCTCACCTTGCCTGCTGATTGTCCATGTTTGACTTGCTGACTACAGCATAGGTACTACATAACACTTTAACAGTTTTTCCTCACTGCAGTTAGAGCTTTTTATTGGTGTCAGAGCCTAAGTGTGCAGCAACATCGTTACGGCACCCGGCGGACAAGAGTTGTCGGCTGGCGAGATTCTTACCTGACACGCGACCAGCGCTGACGACAGACGCACGCAAAGCCACGTGACCCCACGAGAGGCAGTGGGCAGTGTGTGTGTTAATCTCAGACCAAGCTGGGACTGGACATCTGAACGGACGTGTGTGTCGAGAGCAAGGCGTTTGTGTGAATCTCCGTGGTTGTGAGCTGAACGACTGATATCGTGAGCGTCAGACCTATGAGCTGTATTGTGGTTGTGAGTTATATGTAGTACATTGCTGTAACTATTGTTATGTATTTAATGTGGTAATAAATCCATTGAACTTGTGTTGCTGTGTCTTACGTCGAATTACGTTGTACTTGTACTGTCTCACATGTGTTAGCCAACGAGCCTAATAGAAGATCCTGACATGTGTGGACGTGGGTTGCTCGTCTTTATTTAAGAACCTAATATATTTAGACGTGTGTTGTTCGTCTTTGTGATGTAAAACTATAATTCTTGTACTTGTAAAATTTGTCAAGGTTATAGTGATGTACATGTGATCGGAAAAGTCTCAGTGTGATAATGCAATTCGTAATCCCGCATACCACGTTCGAAACACAGCTGTGGGCGATTTTGAAGCAGACCTTCTAGTGTTGGTTCCATACAAAGTATAGGTGCTGGTCGTTCATAAATCAATGGCAAACTACTGAAAGTAAACTTGTCATGATATCACAAACAGCCAACATAAGATGCTGGGGTTGACTGCCATGTTCTGTAAAGGATATGCGGTTAACTATAGCTTTCAGTTTTACATTGCCTAGTTTATCCTCCGATTTTTACTTCTTTCCTTTCCTCACTATGATAGCCGATCAATGCCTGTGATTTGATTTCTGATGCTTTATAGGTATTACGACCTCACCCCATCTAAATCTGGCATTGTATACATGTTTATGAAAGCTTTGTAACTGTTTTTCTTTGTTGCACACCTTCAAATGTCAGCGTCAATAAATCCAAAGAAATACAAGCCAACTTGAACATGTTGACATCTCCTTAGAATTTGTCCTCAAATAGAGCAGCTATTGGCCAAAATAGTTTTCTCTATTCTGCATATGATAGACACACCTACAACAAATGTCTAGCTGCCATTTTATCAGTCCCATAGTTACATTCATGAGTATCTCATATCTTTATTTGATTAAACAAGGAATATTTCAGCATGTGATGTCCTGTGAGAAGTCTGAAGATTGCTGCTTGTTCTCTTGTGTGTTGTTGGTTATATACATCATCTTTCTGGTGGCCATCATATACAGAATAGAGAAAGTTATTCTGGCCTACACCTTCTACATTTGAGTACAAACTCTATGGAGATGACAACAAGCTCAAGTTAACTGCCTCTATCTTTGAAGGTATTCTTGTTGATGTCTGAAGGTGTACAGAGAAGTGTATGCACAAAAACCACCTTTCTGCAAGTGAAGTTTTGAGAGTAAATTTCAGATTATGATTAGCAATAGTAATCTGAAACTCACTGTTTCAAACTGACTTAGAACTCAACATTCCACCACATGTCAACATACACATTACCAGAAGTGACTTGTAGAAATACTGGAATCAAATGAGCCAGCCCAGGAAGTTGCCCTAGTCAAGAAATACCAGGAAGAAGTCAGATATATCAGCCAAAAGCCATACATTTCACAACTCTGCTCTAAACTGGCACAGCACAATTACGTTCAAGCAAAGAAAAGATCTGATGAAAGAAGAAGAGGAAAATACAGGCCATATATTTTACTTAATCTAGACTTGTAGAGTCTTAACATCTGGAGATTGTAGAGTCTTAACTTCTGGAGAGATTTGTAGTCTTACCTTCTGGAGAGACTTGAAGAGTCTACACTGCTAGATCCCCTCTAAATGGAGTTTGGTAATTCTGGAGCAATTTTTGAGCCACTTCAAGTAGAGACTTTATACATTTAAGCTAAAAAAAAAAGTTTGTTGAATATAATTTTAAGAACGTCGCAGTCAGCCCCAGCAATTATTTACTGTTTGTGATTTCCTGGTGAGCTTTATGTTCAGTAGTTTACCATTGCTTTCATATCATTATATGAAAATCAACCCAAGGTGGTCTACTTCCAAATCGCCCACAGGTGTGTTGCAAATACAGTTTGCATGATTGCGAATTGCGTTTTTAACCCCTTCACCACAGCGATAATTCAGAAAATCTAAATTGTATTAATATATTCCTCTTTGTGTACACTAAACACAGGTTTAAAAGTTTGATATAAACATTTTTAAATACAGATATTATATAAGTAAGTAATATTAAAATATATGACTGAGCTACCATATAACAGTAGACGGTACTACCTGGTTTCTGTTAGCGCCGAACGTTGGGTGGCGCTTACCAAACCCGACACCCCACATTGTGCCAACGGCTTCGGGTGGAAGAGCACAATTGGGAGGGTACAAGCCTTACCCTGGTGCGAGGAAATGCAAGCTAAAGACAAAATTGTCATGGCAGGGCAGACCAGGCCCTAAGCCTTGGTTGGCGACTGGTCTAGGATCGAAGCTCCGACAGGCGGACAGTTAGAGCATTGCTTTGCTGATCCGGCAGCTTCTGCAGCTTGTCTTGTTCCAGATGTAGGGGTGTTACCTTTCCTCTGGAGTGAACTAGGCAGGCCGAGAGAGGGATCATGCTGCATGGGCAACACATGATCTCTATATTTTAGCTCAGGCTTTGTGCTATGGAGAGGCAATAACTCCATCCCTGGTCTTATACATTCACTCACGCTCAGATGGCGGCCTCTACAATGCTCAGAGATTGAAGGCTAAGACCAAAATTAGGAGGGTACTGATCAGAGAGTTGCTTTTTGCAGATGATGCTGCAGTTACGACCCACTCTGAGGAAGAATTGCAATGTCTACTATCTGCATTCTCCAATGCTTGTTCTGAATTTGGTTTAACAATTAGCAAAAAGAAGACACAGATTATGTCACAAGGTGCACATGGGGTACCATCAATCTTTATTGACGACGCCGAACTAGAGATAGTAGACCATTTTACATATCTAGGATCAGTGGTAAATAGCAAATTATCCCTAGATCAGGAAATCAACATCCGGATTGGTAAGGCAGCAACAACAATGAACAGGTTAAGAAAAAGAGTCTGGGAGAACAGGAAGCTTACTGCCAAAACAAAAGTCCTTGTCTATCAAGCCTGTGTCCTTAGTACTCTTCTCTATGGCAGTGAAACCTGGACAACTTACTCACACCAAGAGAACAATTTAAACAGCTTTCATATGCGGTGTCTGCGAAGAATTCTTGGTATTAAGTGGCAAGACAAAATCACAAATACTGAAGTATTGGAAAGATCAGGTTGTGTGACAGTTTATTCCATGCTCAGTCTTCGTAGACTTAGATGGATAGGACATCTTAGGAGGATGGATGATGGTAGAATACCAAAGGATATCTTTTTTGGTGAATTACAAATGGGTAAGAGATCTCAGGGTCGGCCTCTACTACGATACAAAGATGTGTGTTAGCGGGACATGATTGATACAGGCATTGATAATGCACATTGGGAGCAAGTCGCCGCTGAACGTGTTGCATGGAGGGCAAATATCAGAAATGGAATAAAGTCAAAGGAGAAAATTATTGCAGAAAAGTCACACACCAAGCGTTTGAGACGTAAGAGGGTGCATGATGGTGGAAATGACCACGTGTTCACATGCACCCACTGTGAACGGACATTTACAGCGCAAATTGGCCTTATCAGTCACACTCGCTACCGCCATAGTTAAAAGTTATTATGCCTTTTTAGAGCACAAACTATCGTCTGTCTAGACGGCAAGGTGCCAATGAATGAATGAATATTAAAAGTCCCTTTTTATGTACCTTGTAGCATATCAGGCATGTAGTACTAGAGCCATATTTTTATAGACCAATCGACACTCAGGTATCGATGTGGTCAAAATCACACCTGTGACCTTTACTTCCCAAACCATTTCCTGATACCCATTTTAGCAGGGATTGACCTAGGGTCCCAGGTCAATTTTAAAAATCTACCTTCCTGCAAATTCAAATCCGTGACCATCGGCTGTCAGACAAGCGTGCTAGCCACTGTGCTATCATGGCTCCCAAATATGGTATCTGTTTTATGGGAGAACTAAAAGAGGGTAGTAAGCTTAGATACATTTAATTTTATTAATACAGATTTTATTTACTTGAACTTAATCAGACTGACATCCCCTTGACTGAAGCAGAAGTGGATGCTATGTTTGTTGGACTAGATACAGATTTAGATGATAAACTCTCATACCAAGAACTGAATAAGGGTCTGCAACTCTGGAGGAAAGAAAAAAGATTTGCTGAAAGTCAATGCAATGAAAGAACACAGAAACCTATTGGTATTAAAAATACTTCAGAAGGTAGGTCTATATATCTGATGTGCAGGTTCTTTTATTAGATCAGCTGTAATATAAAATTGGAGGAAATAATTAATTCCTTGAAAAATTGAATATTTAGAAGTATGTAGAATATGTACATTTTTCCAGTCATATTATACAGGTATGAAAAATGGACACAAAATAAATATTGTGAAAAATGTATGGTTGCATTTGGAATGGAGTGTAATCAAAAAATGACAAGAACCAAATCAACAGATTTGTAAAATAGAGAAATAAAAAAAATTTGAAAAATATAACAGCACAAAGAAAATACTTAAAGTAGTAAAAAAAATGAAGACTTTCATTTGGTCACATGGAGGTCAGAATGGCCTCATGGATAAGAAAGCGCATTCTTAAACATCCGGTGTGTTTTTGCTGAGGTAAAGGGTTCGACCCCTAGACCGGACAGTTGGATTTAAATGTTGAATTTTTGTCCTTGACTTGGGGATGTTAATTTAAAGTACCTCTGAAGTCAGAGTGGGTTTGTCTGATTGTGAAGGACACAGGTAATAGGGAAATCTAATCCACATGCAAAATTCAGTCAAGTAATACCAGAAGTAGTATTTATGGACTACACTTGAGTTCAAAGTGAGTGAGCAAAAAAAAATAGATTTGGTCACACGGTATGGCATGAAGAAAGACCAAAGAGAGTGCCAGAGGGTAAAATACTAGGGAAAAGAGGAAGGGTTGTACCATGAAAAGCATTGATAAAATAGCCATGCATGAATCTATAAATGGAATCAAAGATAACGACACAAGTCATGCAATTATTGAATGGAATTATTTGATGGCTTCATGAATAGCTCAAGTACTGAAATACTTGATGATGATGATGATGATAAGTATTAAGATTAAAAAGACATTTGAAGCAAATCAGGAAGGAAAGTAGAATTACTAAATGTGAACTAAATAAGATAGTGAAGAGATATTTGGAAAAAGGAAAATACACAACACTGCTAAAAACTATAATGGAGGGAAATGTGAAAGGCAAACATGAAAAGGTGACATCAGAAGCAGCTTTTAATTTCATGAGTGCCCATAAACACTTTAGCTGCACATTTTGTTTATGATGACTAACTTTTAGTGATATGTGGCTTCTGAATCAGACTTTGACTTCTTGAGTCCCTGATGGTTTTGCAGCTGACACAAAATAAGGGTACAAACCACTTTGAAAATAACTAGTGCATTATATTCAAACAGAATAAATGTATGCGCCTGCTAAAATAAACAAGGAAAGTTGGAAAATTGTTTTATATATGTATATTTTACATGGTCAGCTATTAAACATAAATTTACAATCACACATGGTACGTTTCTTGGGCCAGGAGACTGTTTAACTTGGGCACGCTAAATTTAAAAATTAGTATTTGATTTTACTCTGAGTTAGGATTGGAAAAGCTGGTGAGGAAAGCAACTGGTTACTTCATCACATGACATGATGATGTAAAGTATACTAATTTTGAAGTGTTTTACTTCTGTATGGCAGTATCTGCAATCATCATAAACATCATGTGCCATACAAAATGACACCGGCAGTCATGTTCCTCCACAAACATCTCCTTTCTGTGTCCTTGATAAATTCAGCCATTGATCGTCTTTCATGCCTGTCTGTCAAACCATCCAGCATTTTCTCCCTCTGTCAACCTCTATCTCTAACACCCTTGATTTCCCTGGTTGTTACAACCTTCTTCAGATCCGAGGCAGTTGTCTCGAGGCAGTTTCTTACTATGGTTTGTGATGTCACAGCACCATCACATTTTGTAGACCTAGAGCAAGGAAAAATATGTGGCCAATCAATTCCTCATTTCAGCAAGCATAACATGGTAAAGTAAATAATGATTGTCTTGTTCTAATGTGGGTAGTCAAGCAGTTTTGTGAGTTTGCCTCTTGTATCAGCCTTGGACTTCATTCAGTGGCCGATCTTGTGCATAATTTCACAATGTCTTTTGAAATTTCTCTATCTTTAATCCAAATGCCCTGCCACTGTTACTGTTGTGTGTACATTATCTACCACATCTTGAATCCATCTCTCCCCCAATGTGTCTCCACCTTGCCGTGGTGGGGGAGCTTGTGTGTCCCTCTGACCCCATGTGCTTGCCGATGGATGAAAACTACATATCAGACAGCTTATGGGATAGGGACCAGACTAAGAGAGACACAACCTGCTGCTCTGTGGGTAGACTGAGGTTAGGATAACAGTCAGAAGTTTACATCAGGCGCACAAAGGCAAAAGATTTGGTCCGGACAATACTCAAAGGCTCTCTGTCGAGGGTTGAGGCTGAACGCTCTAAGCCACAAACCCTCGGATCTGAGAGCCGGGCCGATACCCACCCTCCGAAAATAGAGGTGAGATACTGAGCAAGCTACAATCCCAGGTCTGATACCTGTTCGAAGGCTCTCAGCTGGGGGATTTGAAGGATTCCCGGATGAAAGGGCCTGGCCGTTTCTCGTTCACTGCTGCAAGGAGGTAAGGTGCTGAGCCGGCAGCACATGTAGCCTACCTCGTGAGCGAGTACAAAAAGTCAGAAAAGTGCCCGAGTCGAATGAAATGGTTACGAAAACTGTCTGTATCTAACTCATAGAGAGTGTAGACAAAAGTGGAAAAACGTCTCAATAACACGAAATGGAACGCACGGCTAGCGAATCCATTGCGTGGTCCGAAGCAACAGCAAAAGCTTACCGAGTGGATGTCGCCCACAGTCTGACCATTCCTTGTGTGTGCTTGAGCGACCAGTGGCAAGCAAGATGCCCAACACACGGAAGTGAGGAAATAAAGCAGCCATGAGCAGGATGTGACAACTCCTTAGGTGACCCAGTCTCAGAGCAATATGTGCCGGCTCTGCAATTATGGAAGCCTCCTTGGATAGCAAGGGAATGCCCATGGTCTGCCCCTGCCTTCCCTTGAGGGCCGACCACGATGTCATTGAGCGTTCTATCTTGACCAGCTGAGATGTGGGCGACACCACGACAATAAGTCTAACGTGCCTCGAAACCCGAGGAAGGCTAACCTCATTAAAAAATGCCCGCCAGAAGTTGGAAGTGCCGTCCTACGGGTGGCAAACTAAAAATTGGCACTACGCAATTATGTCCAAGTGAAATGTCTCGTCCGAATGTCTCTCGTGCTAGGAACAGCTCTGACTACCTAGTTTCCAAATGCCGCTCTTGTTCGGAACAGCTCTGACCAGGTAGTTTTCCGAATGTCTGTCGTGCCTGGAACAGCTCTGACGGGCGCAACGACAAGCACATATCTGAAAACTCGCTGAGTGGATACCGTCTGCAAACCTGTCTGGTATGTGCGAGAATGGCCCGGGGCAAACAAAATGCCCAATATATTGAAGTGAGGATTTAAAGCAGCCATGAGCAGGATGTGACAATTCCCTCGGTGAGCCCAGACCAGGGCGCTATGTGTCGGCCCTGCAACTATGGAAGCAACCTTGGATGGCGGAAAATGCTATGGACTGTCCCTGCTTTCCTTTGAGGGATGACCGTTGTCTTCGACCGTTCAACCTTGGCCAGCTGGTTTGTAGATGGCACCACAAAAGTGAGAGTCTCCCAGGAATGCTACCTGGTCAAAAAAGCACGCTGTAGTCGAGTGTGTTGGCCTACGGGTTTCGGCCCAAGGGCGCATAACAGACACACCGCATTCACATCTGGAAAAAAAACACTCCGGATGAACGAAAAGAAGAAAAAGAGGAAGAAGAAGAATCCATCTATGTTGTGGTCTTCCTCTCCTTCACCTCCCCGAAACACTTCCCTCCATAATTGTCTTTTCTAGACCTTCATGTCATTCTTACATGTTCAAAATATTTCATTTTCCTCGTTTTTGTTTGTCTGAATAACCTTCATTATTGAGATCTTGTTGGATGGATCCATTTATTCCTCTTTCCATCAATTGAATTTTTAATACTTTTAATTTCTGTGTTCTTCATTTTCTTTGAATGGTATAGTTTTGTATGCATTTTAAAGTTGTCTTCTAATAATTTGTTTAAAAATTTAACAGGACATGAAGCAAGGTCAACAACTTCAGCTGTAGAGACAGCATCTAAACTCTGCACTAAAAGCTAAGAGTACAGTGATTAGAAATTACGTTTCTACATCAAGTAAACCTAGACAAGAAATTGGGGATTCTAGACTCAATACAGAAACATATTATAAAGAAGCAGGAGATGTGTCAAATGCCTTTGAAAAACAAAACAAGAAAAACACAGTTCCATCTCATGAAGTGAGTAGACAAGAGGCGGAAGATTTGTATGATTCAATAATGTCTCATATGAAGTCCACGCAGAGAAAACCAGAGAAGTCACATTTAGTGATCACGAGCAATGGAAAGGTAACTCTCAGTGTGAACAGATTTGACTCTGTCTTTAATCTAGATTCATGTCACTAAATCTGAAGAAAATTCAACACAAAATGGACTTTTAATTTTTAGAGCACCCACTGCATTCCTATGTGACTAGAATGTTCTTACCAAATGTTGAGAGAATAGTCTCTAAGCCAACTACAATTTTACTGAAATCCTGTGATCAACGGGTGTTGTGTTAGTGCAGTGGTTAGTATGCTTGCCTGCTGGCCCAGTGATCAAGAGTTTGAACCCACATTGAGTCAGGGATTGTAGAGAATTACCTGGGCTTTCAGGTCGATCCAGAACAACTGAGTGACAGGACATGTTTTGGAAGGAAAAGCAGGCAGTGTCATTTTGACCACATCACCCATCATGTGCAGATTGGAATATTCACGTAAGGGGCTAGCACCATATACCCAATATACCACAAGTTGTGGAAAAGGGTCCCTTACTTTTGCTTTGTTTTTTGTTTTTATTGTTTCAATGAAAAGTTTGAAACTTCGTTGATGAAAGAGCCATTGGCACAAGATTTTTAAGTACACAGAAATATGTTGACATGAAATAGTCTGACTAAGAAACTACTGACAAAAATAATACAAAACATTCTAATATACTGTCACAAACTAATGTCAGAAATATAGAGAAATTTGCTGTCAGAAAAATACTATCACATACATACAAATTATGTCAGTAACATACTGTCATAGCTTTGAGTTATTGTGCCTGTAGGAGAAGCAAAGAATAGTAACACTGTAACCTACCATATATGTTATAAGAGACCACCAAGGCGGGTTGGCTTGAGAATGGCTGCCTTATCGCATAGACAAGTTTAGATGAATAATCCAGTCAATCATAAATGTCTACATAGGACTTGATGTGAGTTGGTTGAGGGTCATGCTCCATTGGAAGGTGAAAGGCAGAACAAGAAGAGAAGAGTATGTACATCAGCTGCGGTAGCATAGTGGTTAGAATGCCTACTTATCAAGACTGTGGTCCGAGTTCAGTACCAAGCAATTGCAGGGTTCATCCAACCCACCAGTACAACTCTGGACATGCAGAGTCTCATCACATGGGTAACAGATGATTTTAAATATTTTCCGGAATTGTCTAAGAAGGGAATGTTAGAGCATTGCTTTGCTGATCCAGCAGCTTCTGCAGCTGATCTTGTTCCAGATGTATTGGTGTTGCCTTTCCTCTGGAGTAAACTAGGCAGGCTGAGAGAGGGATCATGCTGCATGGGCAACACATGATATCTACAATTCAGCTCAGGCTTTGTGCTATGGAGAGGTATAACTCCATCCCTAGTTCCCACCATGAGTTGTACTTATTATGCCTTTTTTTTAAAAATCACAAGTTAACAAACTATTGTCAGTAAAGACAGCCAGGTGCCTGTAACTAAGAAGGAAAGGCAGTAAAGAAGAAAAATGGCCACTGACCTATTTATGCAGTGGCCTAGGAAATGTAAGCGCTTAACACTTCATGTTAAATAAGGTTAAAGGCGAGAGAATCGACTTCATTATATTTGGTTTTACCCCATGTGGCTTGACCTCTCTCTGCAGAATGGCAAGCCACATGCCGTGAGCATCACATAAAGCATGAACACTATAGCTCCAGCGGTGACCACCAGGGGTTGCCGGAAAAATTGCACTTGTGATCTGAATGATGCAATCTGAAAATGAACCCATGACTTTGGGAGTGTGAGGTTGATGGCTTGACCACTTTGCCACAGATACCCTATCAGTAAAAAATATGTACAAAGTAAACAAAAAACACAAAAATCTGTACAAAGTAAACAGAAACACACACACACACACACAAACGTACACAAATTTTTATAATCGTCTATAATTATTAAATTATTATTACTGATACAGGCACAGGTTGTAATCATCACATAATCACTGGCACCTTGCCATCTTGACAGATGATTACTCTGTGCTTAAGAAAGGCATAATAACTACAGCTCTTGGTGGTAAGACTAGGAACGGAGTTATACCTCTCCATAGCACAAAGTCTGGGCTGAATTGCAGACCATGAGTTGCCCATACAGCATGTCTCTTTCGACCTGCCTAATTTACTCCAGGGGAAAGGTAACACCAATACATCTGGAACAATACAAGCTACAGAAGCTGCCGGATCATCAAAGCAATGCTCTAACTGTCTGCTTGTCTGAGCTTTGATCCTTGACCAGTTGCCAACCAAGGCTAAGTCCCTGGTCTGCCCTGCCATAACTATTAGTCTTTAGGTTGCATTTCCTCGCACCAGGATAAGACTTGTACTCCTCCAACCGAAGCCATTGGTAAATATGGTGTCGGGTTTGGTGAGCATAGCATAATACATACAATTAAAAACACAATACATAAAATTAAAAACACATAATACATAAAATTAAAAACACATAATACATAATATTAAAAACATGTAATACTTCAAACTAAAAACACACAACACATCAAACTAAAAACACACAACACATCAAATTAAAAAACACATAACACATCAAACTAAAAACATTCAAGCTAGATCTGCTGCATGTTCTTATGTCTCTTCCATGTTCCATGTGTCTGAGGAAAAATCCACCAGGGGGTTGTGTGCAGGTTCGTTTGCTAATGTTCCTATCTTGTAGGCAAATTGTACACAGTCAATATCCTCTAAATTTATTGGAATTGCTCTCTGTTAAGAGGAAGTAATTAATTTCATCTTTGCTTGTTTGCAGTCCCAACTGGCTGCCTGTTGGAATTTAAGACAACCTTTGGCTAGATTTTGTGGAGTAAATGGTTGACAGCGGCCATGTTGTTATAATCACTAGGAGGCTACACTGATAATGTCATGGATTCTGTTGGGCAAGGGTTTGACTCCTGCATTTGTCATCTGCCAAGTGAGGGAAAGACTGGCCGCTTATTTCACCACACATTCAGGCCTATTAAAATGTGATGGTTCCAGCACTTCACAGACTGAAAGCAGGTTTCTCCTTTGGGGCTGTTAAAAAAAAAAGTTCACTTCTTGTAGATAGCCCAATATTAAATCAAATGGGAATGTTCCAATTGCTGTGATGTCAGTTCTTGACTCAACTCAACTCAAACAATAACTAAATTCAATTATCTTCCTCAAGGACACACCTGATAACGAAGCCAGGCCTGGATCATACAGAACCAGTTCTCACTCTGGCACCAGCACCCCAACTTCCTTGGAACCCCCGCCACCAGATCTGAGAAAGGAAGCTCGAATACCAGCATCCCTGGAGGATCAGGTGGATATCCGCAAGCATGACCGTGTTGTGCTCAGTCGAAATAAAATCCGAAGACAAGTAAGTACACATTAATCCAGATTTTAATTGAAACATTTTATGGAAAAGTGTAGCACACCAGATACCTCAAACCCTATGTAGGAGACATGACCAACCCAGGTCTAATCTCAGCCAGTCTGTGTGTGCTATGCTGAATCATGACCTGGTTACATACTAATATGCCTTTCCATAGATGTGGACTACATGTTCAGAAAATGGCGGCAGCAAATTGCTGAGCTAGCTAGTTTTGCATTATGCAGTAATGTGTGTGAAGCTGCTTTTTTTCTAGTGACTGCCGCTTCCATCGATGATGAACTGTAATTTTCGTGGTGGACTGTTGTGTTGACTTCTGGCAGTGGCCTTATGCATGTACTTGCCTGTGCGAGCTGTTGGTTTATTGGTACTGTTTGTCCCACTTTTCACATGGGACAGTGAGGAGCCTTTTGTGTGATATTCACTGGCACAGGAACAGAGCATTATGGGGGTGACACTTTGCCGTAAAGTTGGAACGTGGCTTCATTGCAAAAGATTATAGACACTGCTATAAAAAGGAGATATTGGTGTATGATATCTAAACTTCCAGCAGGAGAATGGAGGTGGTGGCTGTAATGGTGTTATTCTGTTGGTGGAGAATAGTACAGAATGACATATGATGTTAGTGACAGACTTGCAAAGTATGCTACATAAAATAGAAACTAATATGTTTCATATGGAGTGGCTTGAAAAGGTGAATGTCAAGAGCATTTTATGGATTTTCTGCCCAAGGCATGCGGGTGTGCGAGGAAATGAACAGGCTGATAGACTGGCATTCCTTTGTGTAGCGAGTGAGATTATGATAAAAATAAAGTAATAGGCCATCTGGGATCGAGTGGAAAGTGCAGAAAAACAAGCAAAGGACCCATATTTGAAGAGGCTGCTTCATTGGGGAGTGAGTAATGGGTCCCGCCAACAGTCAACCCATAGACAAAACTGCAGGCAGTTCAGTCAGGCTGCAGCAGGTACTATCAGCTTGGGAACTCTTCATTGGCTAACGATAATATGATTAAAATTGGGTGGAACTGCGGTAAAGCTGTGAAAATGTAAACAATATAAAATGATACAAAGTAGTCAAGCTTTACATAACAGATTTACGACAACCAATTCTCATTTTCTCTTCATTGCTTTCATATTTTCATCCTTTTGTTCTTCTCGTCCTGTCGTCACCTTTTGATGTAGTCACAGGAGATCTCCTTGACTATATGTTGTGTTTGTGAATGTGTTTGTTTGCTGAAGAAGGCTAATCGCCGCAACGTCCTGTATGTGTCGTAAATCTGTTAAGTAAAGCTGCACTATTTTGTGTCATTTTATATTGTTTACATTGGCTATTGAAGAAGGGGACGGAACATGTGTGGGAATGTCCCACGTGATTGATGTTGATTCTTGATTTCATATTTCATCTTCTTCTTTAACCAGCATCTTCACCTGTCTCTTCTTCGTATTTCTTAAAGAGTGTATAACTAAATCAAGTTGACAGGGTTTATAACACAACAATGCCAACAATGCAGTGCAGTAGTACCTAGGACATGCCAGCTATACTTACCTATGCTTATAATTCAAAGAATGAAGACCTATTTCTATCTTTCACTATTTCAGTTAACACCTGATAAACAAACAGCTTTCAATGAACTGCCTGGAGTGATCAAAGTAGGCTACAAACCAATAGATGACCATTGCTCAGAATCTACTTTGGGTGGACAGACTGCAGATGTGGTTAACCAATTTAGGCAAGCCAAACTGAAGGAATATTTCAACATTAAAAAACTGTTTGAACAAAGAGGACTGCCGTTCAGTCAGAAAATTCTGGACAGAGGTAATGTTTTTATGCCTGTTTGTTGCAATGGTAAAATTGGTTTGATTTTGTTTTTAAAGGATCACGTTAATTGCACACGGGTATTTTCATAAGGGCTTGTCTCATTTCATAGATCACACAAGGAGAATCTCAGCACAGTGCGTGAACTCTGTATCACTGGCAAGTTTCCAAAAGTGTGTATAGCAGAATCACACATGCTGTAAAATGTTTGTGTGGATTAAAATGTGAATTGCATATCCTTTACATGACATCGCAGTCAATCCCAGTTTTTTTGCTGTTTGTGATTTCTTGGCATGTATACATTCAGTAGTTTGCCTTTGCTTTCTGAACGACTGTCACTCATACCATTGTATAAAAGTAAGCGCAAGGCGGTCTGCTTCCAAATGGCCAGCAGCTGTGTTTTGAACGTGGCATACAGGGTTACATTTGTACCCCTATCACCATAGTGTGGACAGTTTTTCTTATATATTTTTGTGGCTGCTGTATTTAAATTCACTTAGGGAATACATTGTTTTGAATTTTCTAATGTTAAAAGTGTTCTTGTGGAGCAGCCTATTCAACCTGTTGCTCTTTTCAAGTTCCGACTACCAAGGGATTTTTAAATGTGGGCATTGTGCACACGGGTCCCCCAAGTTTTTTAGTCCTGGTCTGAGAAGGCTAGCTGTCGCATCCACTAACCCAGGATCAGGAGAATATCATCCTTTCTCTTAATTTGTAAAAGTCTAAACATCCAAGAGATGAACCTGGTCTACTTGAGCTTGAGGCAGATCCTGTAATCTCTGATCTACTGCGCCCCTTGCACTGGTGAAAACAGAAATGATGATGGCTAAATAAGGTAAAAAAAGGAGCCATAGTAGAACAGTAATAGCACAAAGGCTTGTTAACACAGTGGCTGAGAATACAATGTTAGTCAAAAAGACCATCCTCATTGCACATTTAACTATTAGTCCAGTGGTTCTAAACCATTTTTTTTGGCCCGTGCGCCCCTTCACCATATGTTCAGAATGTCATTCCCCCTCCTTTCATATTTCCTCCCTATAAATTCCCCCCCCCTCCCTACACAGTATACATAAAAATGGAAGCTAAATTTAATAACATATACTAGAACAAGTCTAGGTGTCTACATAAAATGTGCCGGGAGTGCAGGGAGTGGCCAGCAGGGGTCACGGAAGTGGAAATTCAGCAACTAATTCAGGATAATGCTTGCCCGGGTGATGTGATTATCTTACACAGATGGTTCAGTGTTGAGAGGCAGGAGAAGTGCCTGGGGGTTCTTAGCAAAAGCTAATGGTTGACGTTTGGTGTAGGAGAGCCTGGCATATGATACCACATCATCTAGCTTAAGAATGGAGGTGGAGGCGGTCAGTGCAGCTTTCCGCTGGATGGAGAATACGATACACACACACAACATGATTATAACTGACTCAGAAAGCATGCTGAGTAGGGTGAGGACAGGCAAGCTTCGTGCAGAGTGGCTTGCTTCGCTTCGGAAGTCACGAGTGACAAGCATCGTCTGAATCTTTTCTCTGGGGCATGCTGGTGTGCTGGGGAATGAACAGGCAGACAGATTGGCTGGCTCTGCAAAACTTGGTGGAATGTTGATGCATGATAAGGCAGACGTGATTGCGGCCTTGTGGGAGCACATGTACACCTTGGAGGAGCAAATGGATCACCATGGTCTGGCAAGAATGCGAACAGCGAGGGGTGACGAGGGGATCTGGCCAACAATCGATGCTCAGAGGAAAGGCGAGACGGACATATAATCAGATTGCTACTGGTACTATTAGTGTCGGAACTCTTCACTGGCTGCTGAGGATGGGGACGGAGCACTTATGGGAATGCCCCGAATGCTGTGATGTTGGTTCCTAAATCAATCAATCAATCATAAAATGTGATTTGCGGGTCTACTTACGTTATAAAATGAATTTCAGAAGGGTGAGAAGTACAGAACCGTAAAGTATGGAGGAAAAAACAATATCAAGTAATTGGTTCTTGTATTAACGCGATCTTGAAATAATCTTAATTCCCCCCTGAAAACCCTAAAATTACCTTCTGGAGGGGAATTCCCCACCGGTTGAGAACATCTGTGTTAGTCCATAAGTGCACAGATCCTCTCCTTAGTATCTTCCTCGGCGTATAACGACTTATGACACAAGTTCTGTGTTAGATGACTATTTTTCTTTGGCTTCCCGCGTGGCGCTCTTGTCTTCAGTCTGTTTGACTTGATGTTCTTGCAGTCCGGTCAAAGTTTCAAAACTACATCCATCCATCCCTTGATTCATTTACTCATCGTACCTCCCTGAAGGCATTCAGGATGTCAGCTTGGTCTATTGTTTGTCAACTACTGACAGCAATCAAATCCCCCAAGCCTGTCTGTTCGTTTGTTTTCTATTACTCCTGCGTAACCAGGTTATCAGAGTCTTTGTTTATTATTCTGCCAATCCAATTGGGTATGTGTTCTACCACTCTGTTATTCAACTGTCTCTCTGTTCTGCCAATGTAGGTAGACTGGCACTTACCCGCAAGACTACGTTATCAATAGCGCAGCATATTTTGAAAACCAATCACATGGTTAATAGGGACAATGCATTTTGTGTGTTACTTAAAGCTGACTGAGACAATTACCATTCATTTACAAAAGCCAACTTTATGGGGGAAAAAACGACATAATAGTCAATTTAAAATACACCATTTCTCTATCATTCTAGCCCACATGGGTACCAGCAACTGTTCTGGGAGGTAAAGGTGGTTGGTGTGATACTAAACACATCACACATCACATGCCGATTGGTCTATACAAATATAAGGCCCAGCACTAAATGCCCAGTACATCTCCAGGCATGTACAAGGTTCCTTTACATTTGATTAACTTTTATTTTAGGCTGGGTTTACCCTGGAGTCCAGGTCGGTTTTAAAAATCCACCTCGAAGGGGAGTAGAAGCAGCTCTTGATATAAACTGCTCTTGATATAAACTGCTCTTGATATAAACTGCTCTTGATGTAAACTGCTTTTGATATAAACTGCTCTTGATATAAACTGCTCTTGACATAAACTATACTTGGCATGAACTACACTTGACATAAACAAGTGTATGCCCTTGGAATAAACTACGCTTGGCATAAACTACTCTTGGCATAAACTACGCTTGACATAAACTATGCTTGACATAAACTACACTTGGCATAAACTACACTTGGCATAAACTACACTTGACATAAACTACACTTGGCATAAACTACACTTGACATAAACTACACTTGACATAAACTACACTTAGCATAAACTACACTTGGCATAAACTACGCTTGACATAAACTACACTTGGCATAAACTACACTTGGCGTAAACTACACTTGGCGTAAACTACACTTGGCATAAACTACACTTGGCATAAACTACACTTGGCGTAAACTACACTTGGCGTAAACTACACTTGGCATAAACTACACTTGGCATAAACTACGCTTGACATAAACTATGCTTGACATAAACTACACTTGGCATAAACTACACTTGGCATAAACTACACTTGGCATAAACTACACTTGGCATAAACTACACTTGGCATAAACTACACTTGACATAAACTACACTTGGCGTAAACTACACTTGACATAAACTATGCTTAACATAAACTACACTTGGCATAAACTACACTTGGCATAAACTACGCTTGACATAAACTACACTTGGCGTAAACTACACTTGGCGTAAACTACACTTCGCATAAACTACACTTGGCATAAACTACACTTGACATAAAATACACTTGGCATAAACTACACTTGGCATAAACTATGCTTGGCATAAACTACACTTGGCATAAACTACACTTGGCATAAACTACGCTTGACATAAACTACACTTGGCATAAACTACACTTGGCATAAACTACACTTGACATAAACTACACTTGGCATAAACTACACTTGACATAAACTATGCTTGACATAAAGTACACTTGACATAAACTACACTTGGTATTTTTCTGTTGTCTAATGTGTTGTCAAAAATATATACTTCCTTCCTTTTGCCTTCTGTCTTGTTAATTTCACTTTACTGTATACTTTAGTAAATATGTAAATTTTCCAATTTCTCTTCCTAAGTCATTCTTTACCCTGGCGACCAGCCAGTCACTGAAGTGAAAAGAATGATTGACTCACCTGCTGGGCAACTCACTGACAAGGAACATCCTTTCACTAAAATCAAATCAGCTGGAGGTAATGCAAGTCATTGGAAACTTGGAGCTCCGGATACAAAATCTGGTTTTGCTGGTGGCAAATACAGTAATTCAACAAGAAATATTGCCGGTGTTAATGACGGTCTGGATACAAAATCTGGTTTTACTGGTGGCAAATACAGTAATTCAACAAGAAATACTGGTGGTGTTAATGACGGTCTGGATACAAAATCTGGTTTTAATGATGGCAAATACAGTAATTCAACAAGAAATACTGGTGGTGTTAATGACGGTCTGGATACAAAATCTGGTTTTAATGGTGGAAAATATAGTAATTCAACAAGAAATACTGGTGGTGCTAGTGATGATATTGTCAAGGAGTCATCACAAAGGAAAACTCTGGAATGTGGCCAGAAACCAGGAAAAATAGAGAAAGGTCATGGTTACCCCACAAGCCAAGATCAACACCCATCTGGTTCATCTGTGAGGCTGAAAGGTCACAAAGAGAATCTCAGTTCTGGCAAAGCTCTCATTTCTCGTAAAGGGGACAACTGGATGACCTCTGAAAAGCACAGCAAATACACAAAGTAAGTATAAACGGTAACCTATGGTAAAGTTCAAGGCTATGCTTATTAGTAAAGTGGTCATACTTATCTTCCTGTTAAAACATGCATTTCTTCTTCTTCTGCGTTCATCCGGAGAGTTTTTTCGGATGTACATCAAATCAAATCAACTTTATTAGGGTCACAAATTGGGCGCGCAGGCCCGTCTTACATTCGGCCCTTCCAATCACTCGTCTTTCGTTCATCAAGAGCATTATACATTTACATAGGAAGAAAAATAAACATTGTGAAATGAATGTTGTAAACATAAACAAGGCTAAACATGGAAAAAAATATGTACATAAAAAGTATGTGACTTAAAAGTAGTGATGCCAGCGTGGCCCCCCCCCCTCCCACACACACACACACACACACCACACACACACACTCTCTCTCTCTCTCATTCACTCTCACTCTCACTCATTCCCTCTCACTCATTCACTCACACTCTCACTCATTCACTCTCCCGCTCACTCATTCACTCTCCCGCTAACTCATTCACTCTCACGCTCCCTCATTCACTCTCACGCTCCCTCATTCACTCTCACGCCCACTCAATCTGTCTCTTCCACTCACTCATTCACTCTCCTGCTCACTCATTCACTCTCCCGCTCACTCATTCACTTTCCCACTCACTCATTCACTCTCACTCATTCTGTCTCTCCCGCTCACTCATTCACTCTCCCGCTCACTCATTCACTCTCCCGCTCACTCATTCACTCTCACGCTCACTCATTCACTCTCCTGCTTACACATTCACTCTCACTTATTCACTCTCACTCATTCACTGTCCCGCTCACTCATTCACTTTGCCGCTCACTCATTCACTCTCACGCTCACTCATTCACTCTCACGCTCAATCATTCACTCTCTCCGCTCACTGATTCACCCTCACGCTCACTCATTCACTCTCACGCTCACTCATTCCTTCTCACGCTCACTCATTCCTTCTCACGCTCACTCATTCCTTCTCACGCTCACTCATTCACTCTCACTCATTCACTCTCACACTCACTCATTCACTCTCACTCATTCACTCTCACGCTCACTCATTCACTCTCACGCTCAATCATTCACTCTCCCGCTCACTGATTCACCCTCACGCTCACTCATTCACTCTCACGCTCACTCATTCCTTCTCCCGCTCACTCATTCCTTCTCACGCTCACTCATTCACTCTCACGCTCACTCATTCACTCTCACGCTCACTCATTCACTCTCACGCTCCCTCATTCACCCTCCTGCTCAGTCATTCACTCTCCTGCTCACTCATTCACTCTCCCGCTCACTCATTCACTCTCCCGCTCACTCATTCACTCTCCCGCTCACTCATTCACTCTCCCGCTCAATCATTCACGCTCACTCATTCACTCTCATGCTCACTCATTCACTCTCACTCATTCACTCACACACACACACACACTCACTCATTCACTCTCCCGCTCACTCATTCGCTCTCACGCTCACTCATTCACTCTCCCGCTCACTCATTCACCCTCACGCTCACTCATTCACTCTCACGCTCACTCATTCACTCTCCCGCTCACTCATTCACCCTCACGCTCACTCCTTCACTCTCACTGCTCACTCATTCACTCTCCCGCTCACTCATTCACTCTCACTCATTCACTCTCCCGCTCACTCATTCACTCTCACGCTCAATCATTCACTCTCCCGCTCACTCATTCACTCTCACGCTCACTCATTCACTCTCACTCATTCACTCTCACGCTCACTCATTCACTCTCACTCATTCTGTCTCTCATTCACACTCACTCACTCTCTCACTCAAACTACAGTAATAAACATAAGTTTAGATTATACATGATAAAATCAAATGGTATTCAACTGATAATATGACAGATGAGAATACACAAACATATGGATTCGCGTGTTACATAACATTCGTGTTACATGACATGCATCTGTTCAGCTCTCTCTCTCTCTCTCTCTCTCTCTCTCTCTCTCTCTCTCTCTCTCTCTCTCTCTGTATTCTTTCATATACACACACTCACACGCATGCGTACGCTCACACGCACACACACACACACACACACTCTCTCTCTCTCTTTTATTCACTCTCACTCTCCCACTCTCACTCATTCACTCACACACACACACTCTCACTCATTCACTCTCCCGCTCACTCATTCACTCTCACTCATTCTGTCTTTCCCGCTCACTCATTCACCCTCACTCATTCACTCTCACTCATTCACTCTCCCGCTCAATCATTCACTCTCCCACTCACTCATTCACTCTCACTCATTCTGTCTCTCCCGCTCACTCATTCACTCTCCCGCTCACTCATTCACTCTCACGCTCACTCATTCACTCTCACGCTCACTCATTCACTCTCACTTATTCACTCTCACGCTCTTCTGCAGGCATTTGTTGACTGGGTTAACCTTCCCAGGTGTTTTGAAGGACATTCGACTCTCACTCGGACGTAATTGTGTTGTGCCTGCTTACAGCAGAGCTGCATACTTGCACTTTTTGGCCGACACATCCGACTTCTGCAGGCATTTGTTGACCGGGTTAAACTTCCCGGGTAAACATGCATCTATCTACTTAATTTTTCAAGAACAGCTTTCACTAGGTCACCAACATGCTGAGCAGAAAAGGTGTAAAGGGTTGGCAGAACTGGATGTCCAACAGTTGGTAGATGATAATGTTATATGGGTGAACGAGACCATGCCACAATATTTCAAGGACGCGTCAATAGTCCACATTTACAAACGTAAAGGAAACCGCTAATCCTGTGACAACCACCGAGGCATCTCCTTGCTCTCAATTGCAGGGAAGATACTCGCCAGAATTCTTCTCAATCGCCTCACGGCCCATTTCGATCAAGGTCTTCTTCCTGAGAGTCAACGTGGCTTCAGAAAAGAATGAGGAACTGTTGACATGATTTTTGCTGCAAGGCAGCTGCAAGAGAAATGTCAGGAACAGAACTCCAAAATCCCCTCTGCCGTGCGTCCACCTTGACGAGGTAGAGGGGCTTGAGCGTTCCAATGACCCCAAGAGCTATGCCGACGGTAGCACAGCTACTGGTAGGGTCACCCATGTCGGACAGGTCAAGGGAGAGGGACCAGACGAAGTGACGCACAAACCTGCTGCCTTGTAGGTAGACTGGGGACAGTCAAAGGCTAGGGAAAGCATCCCGAACAAATGCTTGTCGAAATCGGATGTACTGAGCCACAGGCTTGACAAAGAAGTGCAACGTAACTTTATCATTTCATGATGCCACAGATGAAAATTAATCGTTATGGTGCTAATCCCGTGAAGTCCCATCAGGCGGTGATAGTGCCGGGCCCCCTGCCTCGAGGGGGTCCACCCATGACTACTGGTGGTCACCTTCCCCTGTGCTGTGGAGTCAAGGCACAGAGGAGTAGGTTAAGAGCTATTGACCAAACACCCCGGACACTCAACATACTACAATGGAATGCCGAAGGAGTTTATAACAAGAAAGCCTCCCTAACACAGCGTCTTCATAAAGATAGAATAGATGTGGCATGCATTCAAGAGACACACCTCAACGCCAATCGCACATTTTCAGTCGAGGGATATCAGGCCACACGTTTCGACCGCGAAGGACACAAAGGAGGAGTTGTAATACTTACACGAAATACAATACCTTGCAGCGAAGTATCTGTGATCTCTGACAACCAAACGGAAATTATAGGTGTTGATATAATGATAAAGGACGTGAAAATAAGAATTTACAATCTATATAGCCCGGCAGATAAGGATCTTACACTCTCAAACATGGAAATAACTGACACAAATTGCATTGTTGTCGGAGACTTTAATAGCCGTTCAGAAAGATGGGGATACCCAGATACTGACAAAAGAGGAGATGAAGTGGAGGACTGGGAAATAGACTCAAATCTCCATCTACTTAACAAAGCGGATGACACACCGAGCTTCTACTCCAGAAGATGGATTACCACTTCTACTCCAGACTTAGCTTTCTGCACAGGAGACATCCTCCACAAAATCGATCGCCATGTGCTGGACCAATTAGCAGGTAGTGACCACAGACCAATCAAGCTTGTAATAAATATGGAGTATGTTCCACAGGAGCAAAAGCCTTTGCCCCGCTGGAATTACAAACGAGCAGATTGGGACAGATTTGCCATACTAACAGACAAATATTGTGAAAACATAAATACACGATATGGCAACATGAAGCAAATGGTGGAAAGTCTAAACAGAGCAATAATACAGGCAGCCACTGAGTCTATTCCAAGAGGAGCAAGGAAAAATTACAAACCATACTGGACTGAAGAACTACAATTTTTGGAGGACAAAGTTGAAGATGCTAGGAAGACCGCAGAGAGAGAACAAACAACTGAAGCGAACATCTCTCTCAAAGCCATCTCAGCAAAATATAAAAGAACAGTAAATCAAACAACAAGAGATTGTTGGAGGAAAAAAACAGAAAACCTGAATTTTGACAGGGATGGAAACAAACTATGGAAACTAGTGAAAGCCATGAACAATGAAGGACCTAGAAACAAACAAATAACAATTAAACAAGGAAATGCCTTGCTTACAGGAAAAAAGGCTGCAAATGCACTAATGGAACACTATGCCAGTGCAAACCACATTGATATTACAGCCGAACAGAAGAAAGCAATCAAAGATAAACAGATACATCTTACATATACAGAGACAGCAGCAGAATATATGATGGCAAATCTAACAATGGAAGAAATGGAACAGGCAATGAATACCCTAAAAAAGAAGACATCACCAGGAAAGGATGGAATCACAAATGAAATGCTAATAGGACTAGGCACTAAGGCAAAAAAGAAACTACTAGCAGTCCTAAATTACAGCTGGAAGAGGGGAATAGTCCCACAGGCATGGAAGGAAGCTATACTAATACCAGTCCCAAAGAAAGGAAAAGACCTGGAAGAACCAAATGGCTATCGACCTATCAGTCTTCTTAGCTGTGTAGGAAAATTAATGGAACGCATTATCAATGGCAGGCTAACATGGCATCTGGAAGAAAACCAACTCTTAACACCTCACCAAGCAGGATTCAGAAAGTACAGATCTACTGAAGATCAAATAACCTATATAGCTCAGGAAATAGAGGATGCCTTCCAAGAGAAAAAGCACACACTAGCAGTCTGGATAGATTTAGAAAAAGCATTTGATAAAGTATGGAAGGAAGGACTGAAAGTAAAACTGCAAAAAATGCATGTTTGTGGGAAAATGTACAAATGGATCAGCCACTACCTTGAGAACAGAACTGCCAGGACAAAAGTACAAGGACAAACCAGCAAAATGATGCTGTTGGAGCAAGGTGTCCCCCAAGGAGGAGTTCTTTCACCAACATTATTCCTAGCATATATAAACGACATCACGGAAAATTTTCCAGCCAGAGTACACACATCATCCTTTGCAGATGACCTAGCCATATGGACATCTGAAGAATATATTAGTACAGCTAACAGCAGAATACAGCAAGCCCTATTAGCGCTAGAGGACTGGTCAAAATCATGGCTAGTGAAGATAAGTGAGGAGAAAACAACATGCACAGTGTTCTCCCTCTCAACTAAAACTCAGCAACCTAAGCTGGTATTGAATGGAAAAATATTGCGCCATGAAGAAAATCCAAACTATCTAGGAGTCACCTTTGATCGTCGCCTGACATGGAAGACACAGGTTGAGAAAAATCGAACAAGAGCAAGGCAAAGAATGGCAATCATGAAAAAGCTTGCTGGTACAACATGGGGAGCAGATGAGAAAGTTCTCAAGAAGTTATATACTGGGCGGGTGAGGCCAGTACTGGAATATGGCATTGCAGCTTGGGCAACAGCAGCTAAGTCAAACTTTAACAAAATAAGTAGAGTCCAAAATCAAGGAATGCGAATCATAACTGGAAGCCTGAAGACAACGCCTATTAATGAATTAGAAAAGATCACTTGTTTACAACCAATGCAGGATAGAAGAGATAGCAGAGCCCAGCAACAAGCAGAAAAATTTAGAAGATTGACAGACCACCCTATGTACAACAGATTTAATGGTTTTGGAAAGGGAAGACTGAAGCGTAGCAACTTTGTAGAAACTGCAAAACGAAGGATTAGGTCAGATCCTATTCTTAACATATCAACAGTCAAGCCCATACACAATGCACACAAGTTCCCAGCTTGGAGACAGCAGCAACTGCCTGAGATGATAGAAAACATTCCTGGTATTGAGAAAAAGAACACTCAGCATGAAACCGAAAGAAGAGAAATAACCCTAAACTACATAAAAGAACATTACCCAAGCAGGAATTGGACCCATGCATATACAGATGGATCAGCCAAAAATTCAATAGAGAATGGAGGAGGAGGAATTCTCCTAAATTTAAAAAATGGAGCGAAAAAAACACATTCAATGGCAACTGGAAAATTTTCAAGTAACTTCAAAGCGGAGGTAGAGGCTCTGAAAACTGCAGCAGAAATGCTCCTGATGGAGGAAAATAAAGAGAAACAAATAGCTATCTTCACAGATGCAAAGTCAGCTGTCTCAATACTGAAGAGCAATAACAGCACAGAACTAACTGACCTAAGAGCAGCACTCCATGGTCTATGCCAGAAATCCAAAAAAGTTGTAATACAGTGGATCCCATCACATTGCAGTATACCTGGAAATGAAGAGGCTGACAGACTGGCAAAAGAGGGCGGACGACTACCACAGCCTGACATAGACATAACCTATAATGAGGCAAAGAGGTTGATAAAAAGCACTTATAGAACCAAATGGGAATCAGAGCATCCAGGCCATCAGAAGGATGATGCATATTACAAACTCGACCGAAGAGAACAAGTAGCAATCTTCAGACTCCGCACAGGACATAACAGGCTGAAATACCACTTGTTCAATAAACTAAAGATAGGAGATACCGATGAATGTAATTGTAGAACTGGAAAAATGACAGCAAAACATTTGCTGCAGGATTGCCCAACGTATGCAGAACAGAGAAAGATATTTTGGCCGACACCTGCTTCATTTGAGGACAAGCTCTATGGAGATATCAACAAGCTAAAGTTGACCGCAGATTACTTTAACTACATACAGGTTGACATTTAAAGGTGCATGAAGACCCAGAGGCATGAAATGGAATATTGCTTGGATAGCAAATCCATTATGTGGAAAGTCCAAATCGAAAGCTCGCTGTGTGGGCTTCATAAAAGGTGGAAAAGTGTCCTAGTGGCATGAAATGGAATATTGCTTGGATAGCAAATCCATTACATGGAAAGTCCGAATCAAAAGCCCATTGTGTGGGCTTCATAAAAGGTGGAAAAGTGTCCTAGTGGCATGAAATGGAATATTGCTTGGATAGCAAATCCATTACGTGGAAAGGCTGAATCAAAAGCCCACTGTGTGGGCTTCATAAAAGGTGGAAAAGTGTCCTAGTGGCACGAAATGGAATATTGCTTGGATAGCAAATCCATTACATGGAAAGTCCGAATCGAAAGCTCACTGTGGATGTTATCTGCAGACTGCATACTTCTGGTTTCCGGAAGAACAGCCTATGGTGAACGGAAGGCCCAATATACGGAAGTGAGGCTAAGCAGCCATGTGCAGGACGTGACGATTCCTTGGGTGAGCCCAGTACCAGAGCTCTATGTATCGGCTCTGCAAGTATGGAAGCCTCCTTGGATGGCGGGGAATGCCCATTGTCTGCCCCTGCCTTCCCTTGAGGGCTGACCAGGATCTTTGGCTGTTCTATATGGACCAGCTGGGATGGGGGATAACACCACAACAGTGAGAGTCAAACGTCCTAAGAAACCCCCGGGAAGGTTAACCCGGTCAACAAATGCCCGCAGAAGTCGGATGTGTCGGCCTAACGGCGCAAGAACGCAGCTCTGCTGTAAACAGGCACAACGCAATCACATCCGAAAAAAAACTCCGGATGAACGAAGAAGAAGAAGAAGAACTCCAAAATGTTCTCAACTTTCATTGACCTTACCAAGTCTTTTGATACAGTCAGCAGAGAAGGACTGGAAAATTATGGCGAAATATGGCTGTCCATGAAAGTTTGTCCAAATAGTGCGGCTATTTCATGATGGTATGCAGGGAAGATTACAGGAAAATGGTTAACTGTCTGAGCCCTTTCCTGTCACCAATAGAGTGAAGCAAGGATGTGTCCTGGCACCAACACTGTTCAGCCTCATGTTTTCAGCTATGCTGACGAATGCCTTCGAGTACAGCGACATTGGAATAGACATCAACTACCGCATGGATGGAAAGTTGTTCTATCTCAGAAAGCTGAAAGCTAAAACCAAAACTAACAGCGACACTGCCAGAGAGTTGCTGTTTGCTAATGATTGCGCTCTATATGCCAACTCAGAGGCAGACATGCAACACAATGTTTCAGCTTTCTCATATGCCTGTGCCAATTTTGGGCTCAATATCAACTTGGAGAAGACTGTAGTTATGTACCAGCCAGCTCCAGGGAATAATCACACCGTGCCGAACATCAAGGTGAATGGCCATAGACAAATTCACCTATCTTGGCCACACTGTGTCACAAGCTGCCACAATTGATGAAGTGAATGCAAGATTCTCCAATGCCAGCGCAGCCTTTGGTAGACTGTACAAGAATGTATGGGACAGAAATGGAATAAGCCTGCAAACAAAGCTAAAAGTTTATAAATCAGTTGTATTATCCACACTGCTATATTCTTGTAACACCTGGACTGTTTATCAGTGACATGCTAAGAAATTAAACCACTTCCACACAGTCTGCCTTAGGAAGCTACTGAAGATTAAATCGCAAGACAAGATCCCAGACACTGAAGTTCTAGAAAGAGCATCCATGCCCAGTATCCACACTCTACTAATGAAGAAACATATTCACTGGGCTGGTCACTTAACTCGCATGCCAGATCACAGGCTCCCGAAACAAATTTTTTATGGCGAGCTGCGTTGTGGTAAACGCTCCCAAGGCGGCCAGAGGAAACGCTTTAAAGACACTCTGAAAATCTCACTGAAAGCATTTGGAATTCATCTTGACACATGGGAAACTGCAGTCAAAGACAGAAATTCGTGGCGTACATCATTACGCAAGGGTGCAGTCACTTGTGAAGCAACCAGGACTGCAAGAGCTGTGAAGAAAAGGCTGGACAGAAAAACCACTGCAGGAAATCCTCCTCCTGGAATGTCAAGCATTCTTTGCCCACATTGTCAAAGAACATTTCGAGCCAAAATAGGCCTTATCAGCCATCTTAGAACTCATGTCTCCATACCTTCAACCCCACTGGATGAAATGAATGGTCATCATCATTCTTGATGGACAAACAACAGATGATAATGCTGACAGCGTTGACACAGTAGTATACACCAACAGTTCTGTGCTTCATGGAGGGTAATCTAGCTGGGGATTCTCAACTAGAATCAGAGGGAAGATTGTTGCTGAGCAGAATGAAGTCTAAAACCTCAAGTATGGAGATTGAACTATTTGCAATCACTTTGGCTGTGAGGTGACTATCAGTTACTGGAGTCACCATAGTAATCATAGCACACACATTGGTGTAATGGTTAGGATACTACAGTGACAATGTCATAAATCTGGTCAGACCAAGGGTTCATTGCCAGCTCTCATCACCTGCTATGTGAGGGAAAGACTGGTCACCTATTCCTCCATGCTCTCAGGCCTGCAGACATGTGATGGTCCTAGCACATCACAGACAACAGCAGTTTCCTGCTATGAGATTTGTGTTTTGATTCTAAGTTTGTATTGAAAAAGGTTATAAAAGACAAGAGGATTGACTTCATTGCACCAGGTTTTAGCCCATTTGGCTCGGTCTCTTTTTGCAGGGCAGCCTGCCAAAGGTGTCACATAAAACACGAACTCCGTAGTTCCAGCGACAACCTCCAGGGGTCTCCCAAGAAAATTGCGCAAGTGAACTGATGATGTAGCCCAGAATTGAACCCACAATCTTTGGAGCACAAGGCAGGTCGCATAACCACTTAGACACGGAGACTCCCTCAGTCTGTATTGCATAAAGTTCAGAGAGAACAAATGGAGGAGTGGGTACCAAGCACAGACACTTCTCTCCAGCAAAGACTTAATGGATACACTCCTGAGGTCATGCAGGAGTTCAAGGCTACGAGCGTGTGGATCTGATGGCTTTAAGATTGCTAGTAGTTGACATTACTAAGTCAGGTTTTAGTCTGATATGACTGAGATACTGTATGACAGCAGACAGTACTATCTGCTTTCTGTTAGAGCTGAATGTTGGTCGGCGCTCACCAAACCAGACACCCAACATGTGCCAATGGCTTCCGGCAGAGGAGGAGTACAGTTGGGAGGGTACAAGTCTTAACCTTGTGCGAGGAAATGCAACCCAAAGACTAAATGTCATGGCAGGGCAAACCAGGTCCTAAGCCTTGGTCGGCAGCTGGTCTAGAGTGGAAGCTCCAACAGGTGGACAGTTGAAACATTGCTTTCCTGATCCTGCAGCTTGTCTTGTTCCAGACATATTGGTGTCATCTTTCCTCTGGAGTAGACTAGGCAGCCTGACAGATCATGTGCATTGGCAACACATGGTCTCTAAATTCAGCCCTGGCTGTGAGCTATTGAGAGATGTAACTCCATGTTACGAACTATCATCTCTCAGGACAGCAAAGTGCCAGTCGGTGGCACACACAATGGATAAGGGTGATAATCTGAAGACTATCAATGAAGGATTATCTGGGGGTTGAGGAGGGTGGGGGCGTTGATATTTTCAAAAGTTCTTGATAAGATATGTTGTACTAAACTTCTTTATTTTTGTTTTGTTTTATTTTGCCTGGTTATAAATTGTAAGTATCCTGCTTACTACCACTTATATTATTAACAGAATTTTAGAATTTTGAAGATGAAAGGAACAATTAACCTTCAATCTGTAACTGCAAAATACAATTCAGAGAGAAAACTTCTGCATACAAATAATATGTGACTCCAAACCTTCACAAAAGCCCTTTGAAGAATGCAGTAAAAAAATGCAATAAGCATAATAAATTACCTTTGAAAAGTACAAAAGATAATGGGATGCCAAAAATAGTAATGGCATTTTGAAGGTGTATGGTTTTGTTAATTGTAGACAGAAAAACATTTAGTTTGCATCCAAGGAATAGGTTGCCATTGTTGTTTGTGAATCCTCAGAAAGACTATGATTTTGAACTCTTAGGCCTAATGCATTGGCATTCGGGTTGTCTGAATCCTGAAAAGGATTTGCACCTATTGGAGTGAGGATAGTGTAGAGACTTGTCTCTTGTTAGTTATATATTCTTTACTGGACGTTGCAGTCAACACCATCATTTTTAGCTGTTGTGATGGCTTGGCAAGTTTACGTTCAGTAGTTTGCCATTGCTTTCTGAAAGACTGGCACCCATACCACGTCATAACAAACCAATGCACGGCGGTCTGCTGCCAAATCCCCTGCAGCTGTGTTTCGAACACGGGTATGTGGGATTACGAACTGCATCCGTAACCCCTTTGGCGGCATCATGATTCAGCACAGCACATATGAACTGGCTGGGATTAGGCCTGGGTAGGCTAGTCATGTCTCCTCTACAGGTGTCAGGTATCTCTAACAGACTCCACCAACCCTATGTCGAGAGCGTATCTAGGGCGGTTTTACAGCACCAGAGTCTCACCATCTCCCCTTCTCCTGTTAGTGTATAGAGTTCTTCCATGCACAGCCCGGGCATGTTCACAAGTGTATAGAAAATTTTGTATAGAAAATTTTGTACAGCCATCTTTAGATAAGAATTTAGTTTTTGTCAATAAATGTGAGGCTCTCCTTTTGTTCTGGGAAGAACTTGAGGGATAGTGTGCGATTTCCCTGGTGGTCTGAGATTTATGAGGTTCTGATTTGTGCTTGCACTAATTTATAATAAATACAGTTGTGTAGGGTGCATATGTGGTTGGGAATTGCTGTTTACCTGTCACTAAAATAGCTTAAGTTCTGTTGCCAGCTGTAATAGTAATTAGGAACTAATCAGGATTGTCATGGTCAGCAAGTGCACTAACCACTCGGCAACCACAGATGGTAAACAGGGACTGTACTCTGATTCCTTTTGATTTGTTGACCTGTGAAACCTAAAGTTCAAATGTGATCTTTTATTTCAGACATGTCCCAAACAGATTTCAGCACGCCCATAATAAGAGCAAGCCGCATGCAGCTTGGCCAGATTACCTCTCCCATAAATTACGACTATACATGGATGGTGACTTAGTTCCTGTGGATGGACATAGGCGTGATTGTGAAGGTTATGGTGGTCGAGGAAATGCTGTATTTCTACACATATCCCAGCCCAAACGAGCATACCCTGGTTATAACAACGATCTCTTGACATGGCCAGTAGGAGAAAATGGAGTAAGATATGGTAATATAGATGAGCACAGACTAGTGAAGTAATGTGTTTATGGTTGAGCATATTTTCTCTTTGTTGCTGAATGTTCATTGAGTGTTTCTTTGCAATGGTGTAACCTTTAGTGCACTAACTTACTTCTCATCTTATCATTATCTCATCTTGTTCCTACTGTACCTTGCGGTATCAAGGTGAACCACTAAAGTGCCCATTTAAGGGCTTCATATATCGAGACTCTCATGGACTCTATTATTCCCTCTGTCTATCGTTTACATGGTTGGCCTCTTCTGATTCCATTTGGTCTGTACATCATTGCTTGTTGTGATATACTGTCAGTTGGTAGCCTAGTCATGTGGTTGAACCATTTCACTTCATGTTTTATAGAAATCTAGTGCTGCTATTATCCTCACTCTAGTTTATTGGAGGTTATAATTGTGTTATGGTGAGTCAAGTCAGTAGAGGACCCGTTTCACGGGACATAATGGGCATATGGTGCTAGCCCCATATTTTGATAGCCCAGTTGGCACTCGGCGGTTGATGTGGTCAGTATCATGTGGTTGATGTGGTCAGTATCTCGTGGTTGATGTGGTCAGTATCACGTGGTCAGTATCATGTGGTTGATGAGGTCAGTATCACATGGTTGAATTGGTCAGTATCACGTGGTTGATGTGGTCAGTATCACGTGGTTGATGTGGTCAGTATCTCGTGGTTGATGTGGTCAGTATCACGTGGTCAGTATCATGTGGTTGATGAGGTCCGTATCACGTGGTTGATGTGGTCAGTATCACGTGGTTGATGTGGTCAGTATCACGTGGTTGATGAGGTCAGTATCACATGGTTGATGTGGTCAGTATCACGTGGTTGATTTGGTCAATATCTCGTGGTTGGTATGGTCAGTATCATGTGGTTCATGAGGTCAGTATCACATGGTTGATGTGGTCAGTATAATGTGGTTGATGTGGTCAGTATCATGTGGTTGTTGAGGTCAGTATCACATGGTTGATGTGGTTAGTATTATGTGGTTGATGTGGTCAGTATCATGTGGTTGATGTGGTCAGTATCTCGTGGTTGATGTGGTCAGTATCACGTGGTTGATGTGGTCAGTATCATGTGGTTGATGAGGTCAGTATCACGTGGTTGATGAGGTTAGTATCACGTGGTTGATGTGGTCAGTATTGTGGTTGATGTGATCAGTATCACATGGTTGATGTGGTCAGTATCACGTGGTTGATGTGGTCAGTATCACATAGTTGATGTGGTCAGTATCATGTGGTTGATGAGGTCAGTATCATGTGGTTGATGAGGTCAGTATCATGTGGTTGATGTGGTCAGTATCACGTAGTTGATGTGGTGAGTATCACATGGTTGATGTGGTCAGTATCATGTGGTCAGTATCACATGGTTGATGTGGTCAGTATCATGTGGTCAGTATCGCATGGTTGATGTGGTCAGTATCATGTGGTTGATGTGTCAGTATGATGTGGTTAGTATCACATGGTTGATGTGGTCAATTGATGTGGTCAGTATCACGTGGTTGATGTGTCAGTATGATGTGGTCAGTATCACATGGTAGATGTGGTCAGTATCACGTGGTTGCCTTTACTTCGCAGGAAATGTCTTGTACCCATCTTATGCTGGAGTGATCTGGCAGACCGGGTCAATGGGGAAATACCTGTCTTGGTGGAGATTCAAACACATGATCACCAGGCAAGCGAGATAGCCACCATGGTTCCCTCAGGGTTTTGGGGGTACTTGTTTTTTTTTTTGGTGGGTGTTCGCTCGCTTTGATCTCAAGTATAGTCCTTACATGTGCTACTATTTCTAGTAAAAATATGAATAAAATTTGGTGGAATTGCGGTAAAGCTGTGAAAATGTAAACATTATAAAATGACACAAAGTAGTGCAGCTTTACATAACAGAATTACGACACATACTGGACATTGCGGCGATTAGCCTTCATCAGCAAACAAATACATTCACAAACACAACATATAGTCAATGAGATCTCCTGTGACTACATCAAAACGTGACGACAGGACAACAAGAACAAAAAGATGAAAAAAATGAAAGCAATGAAGAGAAAATGAAAATTGGAAAAAGTATTCATACTTACCTCAAATTCCGAGCTGTGTATAACACCGAATATCGCCGATGTCTTCTTTTTATACCCAACCGAGGAAGTGGGAAGTAGGATGATGATGGCATGGTGGGTGTAACGGTTCAGTGAGCACACTGAAAGAAAGGGGGGGGGGGGTGCGGAGGCAGGAAGGTAGGGCGGCAACCTGTGATAGTAGTCTGAGAATGGTATCTGAGCAATCCCAGTGGATGTACTAACAAAGCGTGAGTAGGTACCAGTGAATGGGTTGGCCCTGGTGGACGAATATTGAAGAGCAATGGAGTGTGCACCAAAGTATGATGGTGATACTAACCAAACTCACATTATGTACTCCTTTATGTTATTGTGAGGCGAGTCCTAAAGTCTGGGTGAACTGATATGCGTGAGCGCACTTACATACATCTACACCACTCAACAGACATTCATACAATAGTGTACATGGACATGTGCAAGGTATATATGAGAAGAGAGAGAGAGAGAGAGGTTGGTATAGTTACTGCGATATGCCACATGGGGTATGTGGACACATGATATGGGTAGGCACAGACAAGCAATTTTTGAGGGAGAGAGAGTCTTCAATGCTTTCATTTTTTCATCTTTTTGGTCTTCTTGTCCTGTCGTCAGGTTTTGATGTAATCATAGGAGATCTCCTTGACTATATGTTGTGTTTTGTGAATGTGTTTATTTGTTGATGAAGGCTAATTGCCGTAACGTCCTGTATGTTTCGTAATTCTGATATGTACTTTGTGTCATTTTATATTGTTTACTATTTCTAGTCCACCGGGCTGATTTTTGCGTGTGGATTAGCTTTCCCTATCACACTAGCCAACGAAAATGTACCGGATATGAAAATATCTGATCTTAACTAATTTTGGTGTGCTGAAAACGAAAATGACATTTAAAAATGTTGATTGGTTCTTGTTGTCAAGGTATATGCTACTAGTTTATTTAATTACGGTCAATTAATATACAGTGCAGACCTGATCAGGTGAACTCAATTGGGACCCAAGAAATAGTTCTTCTTATCAGAAATTCCTCTTATAAGAGTTCAAGCATATAATAATACATTTACAACAGATAATACAATATTGTTCTTCACAACAGAAATTCGCCACATCAGAGATTGCTTTAAGCGGTTTGCACTGTATATATGATGCAAATGTTGTGGGCGATTGCATAATTGTTTCTAATGACCAATAAAAATGTAACTAGAAGTTGATAATGCAATCTTTCCTATGACTACATCTCCTTTGTATATAAATATCTTACCTCTGATACAATTTTGCCATTAGTCAGTGCATTTGTCATAAAAAGTATTGTAGTTAGAAATGTCTAGGACATGTATGAACAGTGCTAATAATTTCTGTTATATATGCGGTGAGATGACATTTCTATCGCAAAAACAAAATATAACTAAAGTGAATTGGAAGGCATTCAATTTGTATTTTGGCTGCAGAATAGGAGATCAAAATAAGTACTAGGCGCCACTGGCAATAAGAACATTGAGAATCCAACAAGATTTTGTTGCCACCCTTGCACAATAAGCTGGGTCTCATGAAAAACTTTGTCAAGGCAATGGAGAAAACAGATGAGGCTTTCAAATACCTCATCAGAAAATTTCCAAGATTGAGTGAAGCTAAAATAAGAAAGGGGGTTTTGTTGGTCCGAAAATTAGAAAACTTCTTCAGGATGCTGAGTTTCTTTGCGTGTTGCCTGGGAAGGAAAAAGCGCATGGCTAGCTTTTAAGTCAGAGGTGGACAATTCTCTTGGAAACAACAGATCTGATAATTACAATGCAATTCCAGAACATCTTCTTCTGAAGTATAAGAGTCTTGGCTGCAACATGTTGTTGAAAGTTCATTCTCTGGATTCTCATCTGGATATCTTTACGTCAAACTGTGGAGCTGTCATTGATGAGCATGGTGAACGATTTCACCAGGAATTGCTGCTCTGGAAACAAGGTATCGAGGCAATTGGGACCTTCACTGCTTGCTTATTACTGTTGGGCTGTGACAAGAGACACCTCATCGATTGACTACAAGAAGCAAGCAAAGAGAGCTCGAACAGCGACTGAATAATGACGGAACAGGTTTAAATGTGCCTTTTTAAAACATTATGTGTCAATTTTAAATAATGTTTTCCTCCTATAATTTTATGTTGAAATATCAATTAATTGAGTATTTAACCACAATTTTATAATGCTAAAGTGGAAAGACTAACTGTTCTCGTCAGAGAATTAAACAAGCTTACTTTATTTGTATTCTGGTAATGTACATTCATCATTAAAAATATTTGAAATCAGCATGTCAAAATCAATCAGAAATGGTGTATTTAAATTCTGATATAAATAACTTTTTGAAAATTTGTTGACTGATGTTACCAGTGTCCCTCGCCATCAGGTGAATCCACTCTGACTTCTGAGGTACTTGTAATTTATATCCCCAAGTCAAAAGTTTAGTCCAACTGACTGGTGTAGGGGCTGAATCGGCTGCCTCGGCATCAGCGCATTGGATGATTAACAATGAGGGCTTTTATCCATGCTTGGGATACCTGTATTTGTTCTCTTTTTAAGTCTGGGGCATACTAAGAATTCTTTCATAACATTTTAGCGAATAGATGGTAATTTTTTTTTTTTTTTACATTTGGAGTTTGTGAGTTGGGTCAGATCTGTTGTCAATGGCCATGTATTTTTCATCTGAATGATTGAAGCTTGTTGAATCTTCGACGGAATTTGCAGAGGTCTGCTATTAAGTCTGCAGACTGTTAATTCACACTAAGTGTACAACAGTTATGTATGAACTTCTATACACTCTAATTCAGTGTGTATTTGTAAATGTAGAATACCATAATCATTGTTTATATTTGAGATTATAATATTACATGTAATTATGACTCGGATAAAGGGTGAGGAGTGCAACAGTCATGTTTGCCCAGTTCTTAGCCCATTTCAATTAAAGAGCTTTATTCAATGCAGTGTTCATTTTATTTATTCATTGTTAGAACCAGATCTATAAAACTGCTTATGGAATTGTATACGATTAATGTTCGGAAGGTAGCAGATCACTTGCCATCTTCACATTAAAGACATAAACCACCACATGGATCACTGATATGTTGTTTCTTGCAGTCTGACACCCTTCCAGCCCATCTTGTGATACCTTATTCCTATGTCAACAGTTCTTTCCATGTAAACAGCTCTTTCCATGTAAACAGTTCTTTCCATGTAAGCAGTTCTTCCCATGTAACAAGCTCTTTCTATGTAAGCAGACCTTCCCATGTAAACAGCTCTTCCTAAGTAAGGTCTTCCCATGTAATCAGTTATTCCCATGTAAACAGCTCTTCCTAAGTAAGCAGGTCTAACCATGTAAGCAGTTCTTCCCATGTAAGCAGTTCTTCCCATGTAAACAGCTCTTCCCATGTAAACAGTTCTTCCCATGTAAGCAGTTCTTCCCATGTAACAAGCTCTTTCTATGTAAGCAGATCTTCCCATGTAAACAGCTCTTCCTAAGTAAGGTCTTCCCATGTAATCAGTTATTCCCATGTAAACAGCTCTTCCTAAGTAAGCAGGTCTTCCCATGTAAACAGTTCTTCCCATGTAAGCAGTTCTTCCCATGTAAACAGTTCTTTCCATGTAAACAGCTCTTCCCATGTAAGCAGTTCTTCCCATGTAAGCAGTTCTTCCCATGTAACAAGCTCTTTCTATGTAAGCAGACCTTCCCATGTAAACAGCTCTTCCTAAGTAAGGTCTTCCCATGTAATCAGTTATTCCCATGTAAACAGCTCTTCCTAAGTAAGCAGGTCTTCCCATGTAAGCAGGTCTTCCCATGTAAGCAGTTCTTCCCATGTAAGCAGTTCTTCCCATGTAAGCAGTTCTTTCCATGTAACAAGCTCTTTCTATGTAAGCAGACCTTCCCATGTAAACAGCTCTTCCTAAGTAAGGTCTTCCCATGTAATCAGCTATTCCCATGTAAACAGCTCTTCCTAAGTAAGCAGGTCTTCCCATGTAAACAGTTCTTCCCATGTAAGCAGTTGGCACATGACGATGATGACATGACGATGATGATGACAATTCAAGACGGTGTTCCCAATCTTTAAGTATTCCAGGTTTCACCATCTAGGCACACGAGTTACATGAGATGAAAGATGTATCACACAGACAAAAAATAGGATGGGACAAGCAAGAATTGCATTTTATAACACATATAACATCCCATGCAATACATTTCTGTCACCGGGAATTAGAAAAAGAATTCTTGCATCTTACATAAAACCAGTTTTAACATTTGACTGTGAATCCTCTACAATTAGTAAACAAGCAACAACAATAACAAAAATGCCTTGAAGCCTTAGAAGTCTGTTTTAATCAAAGAATGCTGAAAATTTCCTGGACAGCCAAAATGAGTAGTCTAAATATTTTGAAGTAGGCCAAGACACTAGCACAACATATCACAAATATCATAAAGAGGCAGTCATCATAGTTTTGCCATTTCATGACAAACATTTTGTGACAATTCAAACGATTTTGGCAAGGGAGGCAGAGGAAGACAGTAAGAGACGATTCTTTACATGAAAAGGTGTCAGCACACAGATACATGGCATTTGAAATGGCAAGATGTGGAGAGGCCTGATCATCCACGCCAGTTGGCAAGGCACTTGATTACTGGTTTGATTTACGACATATAATAGACAAATTTCCTTGCTCAACTTCTTAAAATAATTCGCTGCACTGCAGTTTTTTTCTGACATGACTTCAAGCAGCATCCAATGTTTTTAATTACAAGGAATTTAAGAAACAAATTTTAAACCACAAACACATTTTTTTTAGCTTTAATAGACTACAAAAGAGAAATAACAATGCATTTTCCTTGTGAAATCTGGTACATGCAAATTATGAGGTAAATAATACATATATTACAATGGCCTATCTTGACAGTGTAAAACAACCAATGGTATTTAAATGCCTTTAATATTGCTTGAAAAAATGCCAGCATCCTTAAGTCTGAAATGACTACACACAGTTCACAAAAGTTAATGTTTCTTAACTAGTCTTCTGTTCACTACTGATCATCAATTAATGAGGTAACGTCCCCACAATGAAGGTTGGCTGCAATGAATCTCTAACACTATGTCTCTCGCCCTGGCTGTACAAGCTTGAGTGATTGCTGTTCGTCAATAGCTTGATATCATCTTCCCACTTGTATTGCTGTCTACCTCTTGCTTGCTTGCCATCCTTCAACCTTTCCCCCCAGTAAGGTCTTAAAAGAGTGTTGTTTTTTCAAAACATGTGAAAGCTTTTTTCAGGCTTTGAGGTGTATTCGGTTTATGGTGCTAGCCCCATATTGTTTACAGACCGTCGAGCACTCAGTGGGTGACATGGTCAAGGTCACACCAGCCACTTTTACCTCCCACGACATTTCCTGGTGCACAATTTAGGCTGGGTTAACTTGGGAGCATAGGTCAAGTACAGAAATCCACCTCATTGGGGATTCAAACATACAGGGTGTATTTTTAATGACTGTGCAGTGTTTGAAAATATTGCCGGTCCAAGTTTTGTATTTACTCTCTGTAAATAATAGGTAAATACAAAACTTGGACTGGCAATATTTTCAAACACTGCACAGTCATTAAAAATACATCCTTTATGTAAAAACATTTCATTTCTGTGATCAGCTCTCTCTTTTCATTTCCAGGCTTTATAGATAGGACCTCTGTTTTTGAATGTATTTGTTTCCATGTAATATGACCTATTCTTCTGTAAATTCACATCTCCTACAGCCTCAATTAAACTTTAGAATTACTTGTTCATTGCCCAGATTCTGATAAAGTTAATTAAATCCATTACCATTACATTTGATAAACTCATTACTGGTCCCACTGCTTGTAAATAAAAATTTAAAAACCCAACTAACCACTGGTAAAGTTAATAATTGCAGAGCTGGAAAAGTAAAACTTGCATGGTGGTAATGTTAAATAACATGGTACCGGTAGATTTAATAAACTAATTACTGATAAAGTTAATAATTAACACAGTACTGGTGAAATAAAGTTAATGAACTCAGTACTAGAGCAATTAATAAACAAACTGCTGTAGTTAGTTAACCCAGTACTGGTAAAGTTAACCCAGGTCTGGCAAAGTTAATTAATCCAGTACTGGTAAAGTTAACCCAGGTCTGGCAAAGTTAATTAATCCAGTACTGGTAAAGTTAACCCAGGTCTGGCAAAGTTAATTAATCCAGTACTGGTGTGATTATAAACAGAGCACTAGTAACATTAATACACTTAGTACTGGTAAACTCAATTAATTTGATACTGGTAAAAGTAATTAACTCAGTCTTGTTAAATGAATACAGCCAGCTGTGGTGAGAATAATGAATTTCATTAATCAGTATAAATAAAGTAATAAACAAACTGTTCTCAGAATTGAATATAAACAGTTAACAGTTTACAAAAATATTTCTTTATGCATATGCACTGCACTTATATAAAGCAAATACACAACCGAAAAAATAACATATGTGCAAGCAAAACACCATAGCACATTCACAACATCAATGAATTAACTCATTTAGTGCCAAGTGAAACACCATACATTCATCAGTTTCTCTCAACATGACAGAAACACACCTCGGAAAGAATTGTTTTGTTCAAAGTATCTGTTAATGCATAGTATGAAGCTTAGTACAATGTCAAGATAATTATGAACATGCTTAGTACAGTGTCAAGATAATTATTAACAAGCTTAGTACACTGTCATGATAATTATTAACAAACATGGGTACTTCGTTTTTAATTCACAGCAAACAAACCACAGTTATTTTTAAGCACTGATCTTGTGGAAGCGTCAATTTTCAGAATAGGGATTCAATTCGTGGTCGGTTGATAAGTGTTTGCAGCAAGATGTACCCAAAACCACATGTCATTGTCTTCGCAAACTGCCCCCCCCCCCCCCCAGATACATCAAAGATGAGCCCAAACAGGTGGGACATACACAAGATAAGACAAGTAGCACATGACATGGATATGGATATACACTCCGACGACAGTGAGGGCCATCTGGGCCCAGAAACATTTAGAAACGGTCTAGCAGTCCACCACACACTCAACCAAAAGTGATCGACAACACATTCAATTTGTATGATTCTTTATGTCAATAAATACATTACATAATTCACAAGCTGCACAGTATATCAACACACCCCCACACCCACTTTGGAATCACCCTGATGTCACGTTGATTTCCCGGAATTCCTTTGTTTGCGGTGAATTAGAAATGAAGTACCCAAACATGTACAACCAAAGCTATTGCTCAATGTGTGATGTTTGTTTTGAACAGAAAGAATCAAGTATCACAGATGCAATGATTGCATATTGTTATCAGTAAGTTACCTAACCTTCCTGGCCATTGCATTCTTCTTCCTGCATATCTTTAAATGGTCACATAACAATGTTACATCCTTGACAAGAAGTCAACATTTTAGTCCAGCTGGCCGGTGTAGAGGTTGAACCCACTAGCTCAGCCATCAACACACCAGAAGTTTCAGAGCAAGCATTCTTATCCATTCAGCCATGCTGACTTCAGGGGGAGGTTTAAAATGTGTTTAAAAACAGATAAAGGTAGGTCTGTAGCAGATACTGCAGCTGAGGTATGAAGTTTTAGTCTTTCACACATTCTAGGTTATGGCATATAAGGTGGGGTGACCAGTTCAACTCTTAATTGCCTTTCCTCCTCCACACAATTCCCTAAAAATTGTCTGACCCATTTTTTATGAAGCCAGGTAGGCCCCAGAGCATCAGTGGTCACAAGAAATAATCCTGACTGAGTGGAGTATTGGACCCGCACCACTGTCATGGCAGGCAAGAGCATTAACCACTACACCATCAGGGCCCCCCAAAAACAAGTGAGACACAGAGGAAGTTTATGATCCATGTGAAAGCTCAGACATACAGACTATGATCATTAGTATTCATTTTTCTGTGAATGAGTTATTTCATAAACATATTTTTCACAGAACGACTCAAATAATTTATTATTCTATTATATTTCTGTAATATTAACTGATTAAGCGCCACGGGATGTTTAATCATCTTAAGGGACTTTTCATATCTGCCATGGGCTTATACATTGCCAAAATGTTGTCTTTGCGTTATAATAAAAGATTTCTTTACTTATCAATTTATATCTTCATCATGTGTCCAATGTGCCGTGCAATGTGGCAAACAGACTTTTGCTTACATTCGCAAAACTAGATTTGGATTTTTTTAAAAGCAGTTGTCATGTTATATTATACCCCAATGTAGCCTTTTATTGACACCTGTTGACACACCAACAACTGTGTGAGGCAGCCGAAAAGACCTCGTGCTGGCTATGGAACTGTCGGAATCTAGAGTGGAATGAGTCTCAAAACTAGTATAGTTAGAAGCGGTAACTGTGGTACCAACAATCTCTCAACCAAGACCATGAACTTTACGTGGTGAATCTGATTGCAGTCAATCATGTAAATGTCGGGCCGAAGTCCAGCCTCCACAACATAGCGATAATCAGCCGTAGGTCGCACTCAGTCAGCGACAGAGACCAAGAGATGGGTCAAACGGAAAGGAAGAACCGGCTTCCTAGTAGGGTGTTGCGCCGTGAACAGGGCACAAGGAGGAAACATGGCAACAGAGATGTATGGAGGCGATAGAGGCCATGGCTGGGGAAGAAGCTGGCTTCCCACGACCACACATGCTAAGGGGCAAGCACAAGCTGCATGGGCCCTCCTCACTGAGAAAGGGAGGGCTTGAGAGTGGACATGGTAACAGCGAAGGGACAAGCTTAAGTAACATCAGGGACAACAATTATGACCGAACGTCTCCACGGCAGGAGTAAGACGCCCGGAGTCATGACCCAGATGGAACCGCCCTCAGAGAGTATCAAGAAATTAAAGGTCTGAAATACTTGGGAAAGGAGATAGCTTCTGATGATCAGAAGCCCCCTGCCTGTGTTTGCTCCGCAGAAGAGTTTTTACGATTATAATTATTATATTATAATTATAATTAGTCCGCAAGCAGTTTCTTGTTATGGTTCAGTGATGTGACAGGGCCATCACATTTTGTAGGCCAGAGTGCACGGAGGTATACCTGGCCAGTCTTTCCTCTCGCTTAGTGATACGACCAATCTGTTGTTGAATCCTCGTCTGACAGCACTCATTACATTATCAGCGCAGCTCTCTATCAATTATGCTAACGTGCCTGCACACTCCTGTTATACTCACCAAAATCTGACTCAATCAATTCGTTATTTTTTGGGTGTTTCCGCCATTTTTACCAACATTAATTAAATAAATTGTTCTGTTATGTTTCTTTTATATTCAAACATAGATTATGACTTGAAACTGTTATTTTCTGTCTGCAATATTCAGATATGTTGACTTTGACTGACACAAGCAATAAATTTACAATCATCATCACCATCATCATTACAATAGCGAATGATTAAATGTTTCTGAGATTGCGGTCTTTGGTGTCATGAACCAATCCTATTGATACTCTTAGTTTTGCGATGCTTTTATCATATTCACCAATATAGATTTTGACTGAAACAATCAATAATTGTAAAATGTTTTCTTCATATTCACCAACATAGATTTTGACTGAAACAATCAATAATTGTACAATGTTTTCTTCATATTCACCAATGTAAATTTTGACTGAAATAATCAATAATTTTACAGTTTCTGTCAAGTTCACTAATGTAGATTTTGACTGAACTAATCAATAATTTTACACTGTTTCTGTCAAGTTCACTAATGTAGGTTTTGACTGAAATAATCAATAATTTTACACTGTTTCTGACAAGTTCACTAATGTAGATTTTGATTGAAACAATAAGCTATTATATATTTCCACCATATTCATTAATGTAGATTTTACATTAAACAATCAATGTTTAAAAACAATATTTCACATACTTTATCCACAGCATTCACAAAAATAGATTTAGATGGACACAATAAGATATGTTGTATTTATATTGCATTCACTATTGCAGATTTAACTCAGATTATAATGGCAGTGGAAATGTGGTTTCTGAGGAAAATGCAAAGAATACCATGGACAGACAGAAAAACAAAGGAGAAAATAATTAAAGAAACAAATTAAAACTGTAATGATTAGAGAAATTAAAGGTAGACAATGTTTTTAGTCATAACAGGTAAAATATACTTGAAAATTAGTAACAACTGGCAAACTTGATGAGAAAAGGGCAAGGGGCACAGATTGTGCGTGATGGTGGAAATGACCATGTGTTCACATGCACACATTGTGGACCTACATTTACTGTGAAAATTATTGCAGATAGGTAACACACCGAGTGTGTGAGATGTCAGATGGTGTTAGATGGTGGAAATGTGTGTTCTCATGCATCCATTGTGGATGAACATTTACTGAGCGAATTAGTCTGATCCGTCACATCTGCTACCACCATGGATGGTATTATGCCTGTTTTGAAGCACAATGTACAAACTATCGTCTGTCAAGACTGGTCAGGTGCCAGTGGTAGATTTAGAGTGAAACAACCATTTTACAATGCTTCTGTTAGATTCATCAATGTATATTTAACAGAGGAAGTCAATTATTTACATTGTATGTCAGGTTTTACGGTTTAGAGTTAGTGAATGCAGTTTCAAAATCCTAACATACTGAGCCCGAAACCAACCGCAGGCAATTTCAGAACTGATTGCTTGCATTGATTTTCTCAACAGTGTGTGCACCAACCATTCAGTAAGCAACGACAAACTACTGAATGTAAAACTGCCTAAAAATAAACAAACAGCCAATAAATGCCGGGCTTGGTTGCGAAGTCCTGTAAAGGACAGGCAACTAACTTTTTTGTTTTAATGCCCCAGAAATAGGAAGGTTTTATTGTTTTAATGCCTGTTCACCCATCAAACACAATTCAGTCACTCAAATTTCAAGCACGGTACTGTGGTAAGCAACTGCTGGGGAATTCTGGAAGTTACACTCATTTTCTCACGTGAGAGATTTTAACAAAAATATGAGGTTTTGTAAGAAAGCAATGCATCACATGTTTTTTCCTCAGCGAATAATAAAGATAGAAAATTGAAATTTTGCGCACTTTAGATTTGGCATATCTGTATTGTTTATACCGGCTCCGTGGCGAAGGGGTTACTGTTACGGACACAGTTCATAATCCCGCATACCTGCGTTTGAAACACAGCTGTGGATGATTTGGAACAGACCGTCTTACTTTGGGTTTTTATGAAATGGTATGGGTCCCAATTGCTCAAAAAGCAATGGCAAACTACTGAACGTAAACTTTCCAAGAGATCACAACAGCAAAAAATGTTGGTGTTGACTGCAACGTCCTGTAAAGGATATGCAACTACCTTCTTTACCTATTGTTTGTATGAAACTGCACCATATTTGTAAAGTTAGAACAGCTACAGTAATTTGTTAAAATGACGTGTGTGAACAACTTGTGTTATAAACAGCAAACTGGAAAAGAATTTCTGGCTGCGGAAACAGAAACTGCGGTGAACATTCACAAACGTTTGTGTTCTATGCATAGAAGCTGTGCAGTCAATAGGACATGAGTGGTGTAGTCAAGAATAAGAGCATTTCAGACTTCCAAGGTGCTGACCTCACCTGGCAGGGGACTGACGAGGACAAGGGCAAAGCCCTCTTTGAACGCTACCTTGAGCAGGGCAACCAGACAGACATGGGAGGCCGAAATCTGGCCAAGGAGGTCACCTCAGACAGATGCAAGGCCCAAAACACTTCGGAGGAAGACACAGTGACAGTGAAAGAAATCAAGGCTGTGCTTCGACGATCAAAAAACAGTGCTCCAGGTCCTGATGGCATAAGATACGACGACATAAATAGGTGTACCGACAATGAGCTAGAGAAACTAGCAGACATGTACAACAACAGTATAGGGAGTGCTAGCATCGAGGAGGAATGGTTACACAGCTATCTGATTCCCTTGCTGAAGCCTGACAAAGACCACAAAAAAATTCAGGGATATCGAATTATAACCATGCAGAATACAATAGGCAAGCTGCTGGAGAAGGTAATTGCCAGGAAAATATCAAGCCAACTAGAGAGGCAAGGTGTTTTCCCACCTACCCTGGGTGGGTACCGTCCAAAAAGAGAAACCTGGACCAATGCAGCAGTCTTTGCCCATGATGTCTATGAAGGTTTCCACTCAGGCACTGAAACCGTTGCTGCAGCGATTGATCTTGAGGACGCATACAACAGAGTACCACTGGATTTTTTAATGTTTCAGCTTCTTGAACTAAACGTAAGTCCATTCCTCCTTAGTTGGATCGCTGCAGCCCTCTTCCAACGGAAAGTAGTTTTTAGATGTGGCAGTTGGACTTCGGAACCAACAACAATATATCCTGGCCTACCACAGGGATCACCATTATCTCCGGTACTGTTCAACATGCCTACACAGTGAGAATCACCAGTGAGCAGATCACTGGACCTGGCAGGACATTGTCGTATGCCGATGATGTTTTAGTGTATCGTCAGGGTAAGGATAGAGAGGAGATTGCTGTGGAACTACAAACCGAACTCAATCGCATAAGTACTTGGTGTGATGAAGCTGGGGCAATGGTCAACCCAACAAAGGCAACAGTGACTTGGTTCTCGTTGAATAATCATATTGTCAACAATCCAACACCAACTGTAATGCTGTGTTCAGAGACGGTGGAAAGAACGCAGGCAATGAATTACCTGGGGATACGGTTTGATCGAAGCCTTGCTTATAATGTGCACATAGACCAGGTGATAACAAAGGCCAAGCGGGGTTTGGCAGCGATGCGGGTGATGGCGGCAGCAAACTGTGAGCAGCGCCATCTATGTCTTCTGTACGAGGGGCTGGTCATGTCTGTTTTGGAGTATGCAATGGCAATCCTGACTCTCAGCCATAAGCAGATAGAAAGGATGGAAAGGATACAGAATGAAGCTATGCGCATTATTCTTGGATGTACAAGAGATACAGCATGCAGGGCGATGCGCTACCTTCTTGATTTTCCAACCATTGAAGAGAGAATACAAGTTTGCAGGGCACGCGCCTACCTCAGAATTAACGCAAACACACAACATCCACTGCATAGTGAAATTAGGAAGGTGAAGGGCAGCAGGTTAAAAAGAGGACGGTCGTGGATGGGTCAAGCCGAAGACATTCTTCAACAGGTGTGTTCACTTGAGGACTTAGAACCTGGCGAGGAGTGGGTGCAAGTGCCAACAGACTTCTGCACATCCTTTTCAGTTTGCATCCAACTAGATAGAAAATGCAGACAAGAAAATCCGGCTGCTGTGGAGGCTGAAGTACAAGCGTTGATTTTCGAGAATTCGCTAGACGGTGACGCGGTCATCTACACAGATGGGTCGGTCGTCAGACATGTGAGAAGCTCATGGGCCTTTACAGCTCGGGCCGGAGGGAGAAATGTGAAGGAGGACTCTGGTGCTTTCACTGAAACCACAAGTAGCCTGACCATGGAAGTCATGGCAGTAAGTAAAGCAATAACATGGCTCGAGACACAGACATTCACTAGGGCTTGTTTCCTTAGCGACTCAATGAACATGATCAAGAGGATAGAGGAGGGGTCGATCCGAAGAGAATGGTTGCTGCCTCTGAAGCGGTCTCGGCTGGCAAAGATTAGTTTCATCTTCGTGTCAGGTCATGCGGGAGTACAAGGAAATGAGCGGGCTGACAAGCTCGCAGGTGAGGCTACTGTGGAGGGCGGACGCGCCATGGACCAGGCTGACATTCTGAATGCTCTACGAGAAGTGAGACTTTTGCGAGAACCAAGTGATGACTGTGAATCTACAACAATGGCCAGACTGCGGGAGCAGCAAATTAAAAGAGGGGTGGCCAAACAAGAACACTACGCAGGAAGCCAAAGAAGATTGATAAACCAACACAGAACTGGCGTCGTTAGCCGCTACACGCTGCGGGATTTGCTGAGGAGGGGATCCGAGCACTTATGGACTGAATGGTTCGATGTGCAACGAGGATGATCTGTCGACTAACTAACTAACTAGCAGTCAATAGGAGCACTGGCAGTCTCTGGGCTCAGAGAGTTAAAGCTTCAGAAAGTGAAGAGACTGAGGCGCATGAAGATGAGGGTGTGATTCATGCAGTGAAGGAATGGCTATGTGAGCAGGACAACACAGCAAGGCATGTATGCACTTGTTTCGCGCTGGTGTATGACCGTACAAGCAAATGGGGATTATGTAGAAAAATATATTGTTTAGATCAGGGGTGGCCAACCTTTTCAGCAAGCGGGCCAAATTTTAGAAATAATATTTCCTGCCGGGCCACGCACCTAATTTTTTTGGGTTAAATTAAAGTAAACAAGCAAGGATGCTGGCCCACGGGCCTCATGTTGGCCACCCCTGGTTTAGATGAAATGTTCATGCATACTGTGTGTAAATGTAATTCATTGTGAACAAATTGTATCAACAACAAAAAAATTATGATGCATTACTTTCCGACTGCCCCCTTGTACAATAAACAATTCTCTCTGTGATATTTACAAATACTGGACAATTTTAGGATGTACTTAACTGTGAAGTTTCTGAAAATATTGCCATTCCAAGTTTTGTATTCACCTATTTTGTTGCATGAACTCCACAGAGGGTAAATACACAACTTGGAATGGCAATATTTTCAAAATCTGCAGTCATTAAAAATACACCCTGTAGAAGGTGCCACAGTGGCAAATTTGCGTTCAGTCCCCAGCAGTGGCAGGGTTATTTTTTCCAACTAGGATGGCTCTGGGATCGAGCCCGCCTCATAAAAATTGGTACAAGACAATATTCAGGATTTGCTTGGAATTATCTGGAAAGACAAGATGATGAAGAAGGGAACTGGACACCCAACTTATATATCATAGAATATATGTGAAGGCCTAAAACTTCACAACCCAAGGTCAGTTTCGGGTATTGGACTATTTTTAGACAACATAAATAATATCTCACTTGCTAAGGATATACAGGGTGATCCAAAAAATACGGAACCAACAAATCTTTGAAAGTTTTGGGCATCATTGAGATGGCGCAGAGGATTGGATTGATAACAACAGTGGTTCCAGCAAGACGAGGCCAACCTACACACATCAAATGACTCTCTATCCTGGTTGAGAGAGTGATTTCAGGGGAGACTGATCAGCATGAAGTGTGACTTGGAGTGGGCACCGTATTCACCCGACTTGAACCCCCTAGATTTTTATCCTTGGGGGTATCTCAAAGATAATGTGTACCAGAACAACCCTCAAATGATTGGTGAACTGAAGGCAGTGATCACAGCAAATATCAGCGAAAATCCCAACAGAGGACTGCAGTCGAGTAACTGACAATTTAGCGCAACGTATGCAAGTGTGCATCCAACACTGAGGAGGGCATTTGGAGCATAACTTTTATTCAAATTGACTGAGGTAACTGAAACTTTTGCAAATGATTGTACACAGACTGAAGTAAGATTTAATTAACTTTTTATGGGTTCTGTTTTGTGTGTGTCATTCTGTATGTCCAATGCTGAAAAATATCAAAGTATTTTTCAGAGTTGGATAACTATCTTTGCATGGTTGATAAGACAAATAGGTTTGTGAACTGCATGTTCAGAAAAATGGCGGATGGCCAGTTTCTGAGCTGGCTGGTTTAACCTTATGCAGTAATGTGTGTGCAACTGCTGGTTTTCCTAGTGACTACCGCTACCATTGACAATGAATAGTAATCTTAGCGGCGGAATGTTATGTTGGCATTCTGGCAGTGGCCTTATGCATGTATGCCTGTGTGTGCTGTTGGTTTGTCGGGGCTGCTGTCTGTTACACTTTTCACATGGGGCAGTGAGGAGCATTTTGCGTGATATTCAGTGGTACAGGAACAGAGCATTATGGGGTGATCCTTTGCCATGAAGTTAGAACTGCGACTAATGACTAACTAATAGTTCATAAACTGCAGCTCATAGAATGTAAATATCCCATGGAACATCCGTGTGTCTTTCATGCATCCATTCTCCAAACTACATTTTTTGCAAGGATAGAAAATAGAGAGAGGTCACACACGCAATTACATTTAATTACACAACTTATATTGCATATGTAATCAACTTTGACCATATTAAACATCACAGTTGTTTAGACAGAACAGTCATAGAAGGCAGGGCTACTGGAATAAGAGGCAGGCATCAACCAGCACGAAGTGGACAGAGGTCATTGAAGAGATCTTGAGCAAGAACATGGTTGAAGCAGGGCAACTGACAAAGGATTGTGGTCCTTATCTGTGAGCAGTGATGAGGGCGACATTTTGTCAAAAACTTGCAACATGATGATGATAACGTAAACAGTATAGAAACCCTGCAATAAATCCTAGTTACTTGTACTGGAGCTGCGACTGCATAGTGTTTTGTGTACTTCATGACCACGACAGTAAGGATCCCTTTTCATGCCAATAGCTGTATTGGGTAAATACAGACCAATATTTTTAGGCCAACTGACACTCAATGGGTTGTGTGGTCAATATTATGCCAGCGAATGCCAACTGTCTACACTCATGTGGGTCTAACACTGTATGCCCAAAGTTAGAAGGTTCCTTCCGCTGAAGTCAGATGTGTCGGCCTAACGGCGCAAGAATGCAGCTCTGCTGTAAACAGGCACAACGCAATCAGGTCCAAAAATAAAAACTCTCTGGATGAATGCAGAAGAAGGAGAAAAGGTTCCTTTACTGCCTCCAGGTGACATGTGCTAGAAACTAAAGCAGTGATATATCAGACTAATGAAGCCCCCAACTATCAATGCATGGTGTGATAAACTTGGTTAATTCTCTGAGAAACTGCGACTGACCTAGCAAAGCTGCATTAGATATTGCTAAAGAATTTATAAGACAATTAATGGGACTGATGCACCTGGCAAACCTGAAATCGTTAGCAAATTTGCAAAACAAAAATTCTGATGCAGAGAAGCCAAACAGAAAAAAAAGGTAGAGAAAAGAAGAGGAAGTAGCAAAAATAGTTACTCTTTTGCTTTTAAACCTCTCTATTTTAAAAATAGAAAAAAATAATGGCTCTACAAAACTAGTGGTATTTGTCCCATGTTAAGATGATGATGATTGCAATGATAATAATGATGATAGCAATGATGATAATGATGATGGCAATGATGATAATGATAATGGTCATGATGATAAAGATGATGTTAATGATAACAGTAATGATAGAAATGATAATGATAATTATAACAAAATAAATGCATACAACATAAAAAAGAAATTATTTTTTCCCTCTCTTTTTAATCCTGGCTTTCTTCTTTTTCTCAGAAACCTTCAACAGACTTTTCTTGGCAATCTTTGGCGCCGTCACAGCATTGCCTCCTGGCTTTTTAATAGCCATGTTTTCTTCCATGAGGTCTCCCAGCAGTCCCTGCTCTGCCAACATCTTCAGGAAAGTCATGATAAACTGGTCGTAGTTGTGTGTTCTCCGACATGCATCAATCTGCCGAAGACAGAAGCACTGTGATTACAGACACACAAACCATTCAAGGAAAATGAGAACAATGCTGAATGCACTTTGTGATCAACCCAAAGTTGACATTCTTGGCAATTGCATATTTAGTAGTTTGCCAATGCTTTCTGAACAACAAGTCAATGTTTAAGTCCAACTTAATGCTGATGTAGGCATTAAACTGTCTATCTTGACATCAGCGAACTGGAAGTTTAAGAGCAAGTGCTCTTATCCTTTCGACCTTGACGGCGTCTTTGGTGGGGGGGGGGGGAGGGGGAGGGGGGGGGGGGGGGCAGAGGAAGGAACAAATGAACGAACAAACTTTATTTTCAAAGGGTTAAGAATTAGGCACGCAGCCCATCTGACATTCTTATCTCTCTTCTCTGATACATTATTTCATTCTTACATCACTTATGAAACTATTCTAGACAACAACAGAAAGGATATGCATTCTCTCTCCAAAAGATTAGTTGCATGTCCTTCACAGGACGTAGTAGTCAACCCCAGCATTTTAGCTGTTCGTGATTCCTGGCCAAGTTTTACAGTCAGTAGTTTGCCATTGCTTTCTGAACGACCGGCACCTATACCTTTTTGGGGAAAAAAACAGTACCGCTTGTTTTGAACCCGGGAATACGGGATTACGAATCTCGCCCACAACTCCTTCGCCACAGAGACCGGTGCATTACATGGAAAATGTACAATAATCAATAATACATGACTCACTAAAACTAATTTATGACATGGCAATTATAAGTAGATAAGGCAGATTTACGTACCACAGTTAGGAGAACGTTTATAAACTTTTACTTTTTCCAGTTATTGTCTTCTTATTTTTCTTCTTCTCTTCATTTTCTTCTTCTTCTTCTTCTTCTTTCTCAGGTGCTTGTCTGGAGCAGACATTGGTAATCAAGAGTCTTGAATTGTTTTTGTCATTTGATATTTTCATGTGTAAAGTGTGGGAGTTTGTTCATATTAGTTTAATGATTATGTGAAGCAGCATATTTGTGTCTAGATGTGTGAGTGGTGTGTGTGGGTGGATGGGTGGGTGTGTGTGTGTGTCTTTGTGTGTGTATGGGTGTATGTGCATGTATATGTTTGCATGTGTGTATATGAGTATCTGCATGTGTGTTTGTGTATACATATGTGTATGTGTGTGTGTGTATACATGTATATATGTGTGTATGTATGTGTGTGTATGTATGTGTGCTTGTGTGTATGTGTGAGTATGTGTGTATGTGTGAGTCTATGTGTGTGTGTATGTATGTGTGTTGTATGTATGTGTGTTGTATGTATGTGTATGTGTGTATGTGTGCATGCATGAAGTGTATGCGAGAGAGTGTGTATTTGTGTGTTACTGAGTGTGTGCATAACTGTGAGAGTTTGTGCAAATTATGTATGTATGCAAGTATGTATTTGTGTGTGTGTGTGTGTGTTTATGAATGTGCGTGTGTCTGCCTGTTTCTTAACATGGTAATTTGCATTGTTTATGTTTACAAAATCCATTTGACAATGTTTTTTTCCTATGTGAATGTAACATGCACAATTGATGAATGAAAGATAAGTGATTAGAAGGGCCAAAGGAAGACGGGACTGCGTGCCCAATTTGAGACCCTTTGAAAATAAAGTTCGTTCGTTCGTTTGTTTGTTCATTTGTTCTGTCCCACACATTTCTGTACAGTCTGCCAAAGGCCGCACTGGCCGTGGAGATTCTTGCATTCACTTCGTCATCAACTGTAGTAGCTTGGGACATAGTGCTGCCAAGATAGGTGAGTTTTTCCACAACACTTAGTTTATGAATCATTCACTTTGATATTTGGCACTGTGTGATTATTCCCTGGAGCTGGCTGGTACATAACTACAGTCTTCTCCAAGTTGATATTGAATCCAAAATTGGCACAGGCATATGAGAAAGCTGAAACATTATGTTGCATGTCTGCCTCTGAGTTGGCACATAAAGCACAATCATTAGCAAACAGGAGCTTTCTGATGGTGTCACTGTTAGTTTTGGTTTTAGCTTTCAGCCTTCTGAGATTGAACTTTCCATCCATGCAGTAGTTGATGTCTATTCCAATGTCATTGTTCTCGAAGGCATTCGTCAGCATAGCTGAAAACATGAGGCTGAACAGTGGTGGTGCCAGGACACATCCTTGCTTCACTCCATTGGTGACAGGAAAGGGCTCAGACAGCTCACCATTTTCCTGTACTCTTGCCTGCATACCATCATGAAATAGCCGCACTATTTGGACAAACTTTCAAGGACAGCCATATTTCAATATAATCTTCCACAATCCTTCTCTGCTGGCTGTATCAAAAGCCTTGGTAAGATCAATGAAAGTGGAGAACATTTCGGAGTTCTGTTTCTGACATTTCTCTTGCAGCTGCCTTGCAGTGAAAATCATGTCAAAAGTTTCTCATTTTTTTTTCTGAAGCCACATTGACTCTCAGGAAGAAGACCTTGATCGAGATGGGCCGTGAGGCGATTGAGAAGAATTCTGGCGAGTATCTTCCCTGCGATTGAAAGCAAGGAGATGCCTCCATGGTTGTCACAGGATTGGCGGTTTCCTGTACGTTTGTAAAGGTGGACTATTGACGCGTCCTTGAAATCTTGTGGCATGGTCTCGTTCACCCATATGTTTGTAAAGACTTGGTGAAGCTGTTCTGTTAGGACCAGCCCACCTGCTTTGTATATCTCTGCTGAGATGGAGTCAGGACCAGGCACCTTATTGCCGAAAGTTGCTGGATGGCTTTGTTTAATTCCACTATGTTGGCAAGTCAGCAAGAGTATCATTAGAGGGAATTAGCGGAAGGCAGGTTGATGATTTCATCATCGAAGAAGGAAGTTGCATTTAAGATGTTGCTGAAATGCTCTGCCCAGTGTTGAAGTTTTCTTTCTTATCGGTGACCAATATTCCCTCATCTGCACTGAGGAGGGGCACTATGCCTGGTGATGTAGGACCATAGACCGCTTTCAGTGAGTCGCAGAAGTTTTTCATATCATGTCTGTCAGCAAAGCCTTGAATCTCATCAGCTTTGTTGCTCAGCCAGGATTCCCATATGTGCCTAAGTTTCTGCTGCACTACTCTCCGGAAGTTATTGAAGGCATCTTTTTTTTAAATGTTGACTTTGGGTCGTTCAAATGTTCTTGTGGAGAAGATGTTTCTCAACCAGCAATTGGTTGCTGTCTTGAGAATTCTCATCAAACCAGTCTTTATGCTTTCGGGGGGCTTGTTTCCGCATCTTGTTTAGTTGCGGCACTGGGCTTGAGGCAGTCTTCCAGCATATTTTCAAGGAAGAGAATTTATACTACAAAGTGAAGAAGAACAATTCTTCTTCTGTCAAGAAGGTAATTTATTCTATCATGCTGAGGAGATCATCTTACTACTACTACTACTACATCAAGATGACCATTTAAACTATAATATCAAGAAGATCTTCTATACTGCTATGTTAAGATAATTTATACCACAATATCATGAGATTATATAATACTACTGTGTCAAGAAGAACATTTATACTACTTGCACTATGTCAAGACTGTTTGTACTACAATGTCAAGACTGTTTATACTTCAGTGTCAAGAAAAACATTTAAACTGCATGTCAAGAAGATGATTTATACTACTAATGAACAGCATCATTTATACCACCATATCAAGAAGTACATTGTTTACTACATTGCCAAGAAGATTATTTACACTATCATATCAAGAAGATACTACATGTATCAATAACTACTAAGAAAGCACTTTACAACAAAATCTTCCTACCAACTCTATGTTACCAATGCCAAACCTGGACAATGACAGAAAAATAGAAAAGAAAAAACAACAGAAATGAGATTCCTGAGAGGAATACTCAATGTATCAAGAAGAGATAAGATCAGAAATGAAGAAATCAGGAATAAAGTATGGGTTATAGCTGCACTAGATTTTATTAGAAGGCAGCAAGTCAAATGGTTTGGCCATGCAAGTAGGTTACCAATTAACAGTATACCACAACAAGCAATGATGTACAGACCAGATGGAAACAGAGGAAGAGGCCGACCACGTAAACGATAGACGCAGGGAATAACAGAGTCCATGGGAATATCTATACATGAAGTCCATAAGCGGGAACTCTCCCGCTGTTTATACTTCACCTCGACACCACAAGGTACAAGAGGAACAAGATGAGATGAGATATCAAGAAACACATTTATACTATAACTTCAAGAAGATCATTTATACTACCACGTCAAGAAAATCATTTATACTATGATATCAAGAAACACATTCATACTAGTCGTTTTAGTCATTGGATAAACATCACGGCTCACGGTTTAACCTATAAGTGCTCCGTTTTCCTCCTAACTCAAACCTGAGTTTGGAGAAACTCAGCTCAATGCACAAACTCTGTTGCATCAGCGAGGATCCTGAAATGCTTTGGGTAGATTTTTAACTCAAAATTTTGCCCGGGCAGTGCCGTTAGGCTACTCTTTTTCGATTTCCAACTGCCACGGGATTTTTTACGTGTGCAACAATACACACGGGCGTCCGATCTCACTACCCAGAGACCAGGGGAAATTACTGGAAGTCCAGGTGGATTTTTAAAAAAATCCTGGTCCTCACCGGGGCGTGAACCTGGGACCTCCAGCACTCGAGGCGGACACCATACCTCGAGACCACTCAGCACCCCTACACATTCATACTACTATCTTAAGAAGTTCGTCTATACTATACTATGTCAAGAAGATGATTTATACTCCTAATGAAGAAGATCACTTATACTACCACAGGTCCGCATGGACGAATGGATAAGAAAGCATGTTCTCAAACATCCAGTGGGTGATGCCGAGGTAAGTGGTTCAACCCCGACACCGGACATCTGGACTAGAATTTTGACCTGTCGTCCTTGACTTGGGGATGTTAATTACAAGTATCTCTGAAGTCGGAGTGGGTTCGCCTGATGGCGAGGGACGCTGTTAATAGGGAAAGCTAATCCACACGCAAAATTCAGTCCATCACTACTATAGATAGTGTGTATGGACTACGCTTGAGTTCAAAGCGAGCGAGCGGACACAAAAAAAACCAACAACTTATACTACCATGTCAAGAAGATCATTTATACTACCATGTCAAGAAGATCATTTATACTACCATGTCAAGAAGATCATTTATACTACCATGTCAAGAAGATCATTTATACTACCATGTCAAGAAGATCATTTATACTACCATGTCAAGAAGATCATTTATACTACCATGTCAAGAAGATCATTTATACTACCATGTCAAGAAGATCATTTATACTACCATGTCAAGAAGATCATTTATACTACCACATTAAGAAGATCATTTATACTACCATGTCAAGAAGATCCTTTATACTACCACATCAAGAAGATCCTTTATACTACCACATCAAGAAGATCCTTTATACTACCACATCAAGAAGATCCTTTATAACACCATATCAAGAAACACATTTATCCAACTATGTCAAAAAGATCACATATTTTACCACATCTCCATTTTTTACCTTGTACTTCTTGCGTTTTTCATTCTCCTCCTTGAGATAATTCTCACAAATGGCGATTTCATTTTCCACATTCTTCAAGAGGTCTAGCAGATCCTGATCAAGAAATGAAAACTGATAATTGAATCTATCTTTATTTATTTAAACAGAACATGTAATTTCCTGAGAAACATTTGTGAGATATAATTGGAAAATAAGTTTCTCAGTGCTTGCAGGAATGCAACAGATTCTGCTCTGAAGTTGTCTGATGACTTTCCAGCTGGAACAGCCTTTCAGATGATCTTACCACTGTTGTGTCTTATGAAGACACCAGCTTTTCACTTCCTGATTTCTCCCATCCGTTGATCCGTTGAGGAGCGGCTGGCCGAGTGGCTAGAATGCCGGATTCTCTTCGGGAAACCCAGGGTTTGAATCCTCAGTAAGGAGTGGATTTTTTTCTGTCGGGGGCAAAAAGAAAACCCTATCCTGCACAGTTCACAGCGACTGCACTAGCCAGGGGGCCTTAATCCCTCAGGCTCAAGACCCTGCCATACACCGCAAGATACAATATAGACAGTAAATGACAGTTTTTTGACAGACAGTTGATCCGTCTGTGTAAACATGTATCCATTCGACAATGATTTTATCTCCAATTGTCATTTTGGCTATTTTTAATTACAGGCAGTTGTTTTTATCTTGATTCTTAAAAACGATTCTCATTTCTATCTCTGTAAGTTTGTTCTTCCGGTTTTGGGTTTTTTGTAGACTTCCGGTTTTAGGTCAAGATGGCGAGACGTGTTTCTTTCTAGCTCGGCTTAGAACGGTTGATCGGCGGTCCGACAAACCACCATCGTAAAATTTCCCGTTGTTTCAGAACCAGATTTCTGGCTCTAAATGTTATGTTGCTTCGCTGTAACAAGCAAAACTAACACTTCTTTCTGCAAAAGACACATCTACATATGAAACCCATAAGCAAAAGTACTCTATGTTGGATAAAGAGGTGAAATCAAGCGCACGAAAAGACAAACAGAACTTTATTCACAGCCTGGCCTCCGACGCCGAAGCAGCTGCCAGAACTGGAAACAACAGAGCCGTATTCCATATCATGAAGCAACTATGCAATCACTCACCTACACCAAATATACCCATCAAAGACAAACAAGGCAATCAACTGTTATCCGATGACCTTCAAAAGCAACGATGGGCAGAACATTTCAAAGAAATATTAAATAGACCGCAGCCTGACACTGTTCCGAACCTGGATGGAGAAATTACTATGCCCCCACTGGATGCCTCCTGCGAGTCATTCACCATGGAAGAGATTAAAACAGCCACCAAAAAATTGAAGCACAACAAAGCTGTTGGTGAAGATGAAATCTCAGGAGAAATGCTCAAAGCAGCAGATGAGAACACCTTACAACCGTTTGTTACAGCTGATCAATGAAATCTGGCAAAGCGAATCCCCACCACAACAGTGGAAAGATGGTGTAATTTTCAAACTGCCTAAAAAGGGCGATATGTCTGATTGCAATAATTGGCGTGGTATCACTCTATTGTCAGTACCAGGAAAACTTTTTTGTAGCATGTTACTTGAGAGATTGAAAAAGGCGATAGATGAAAGGCTCAGAGAAGAACAAGCAGGCTTCAGACCAAAACGGTCATGCATAGACCACATTTTCACCCTCAGAATAATCATTGAAGACTCCGTAGAATTCCAGTCGAAATTAATCACAAACTTTGTCGACTTTCAAAAAGCCTTCGACAGCATCCACCGTCCTTCACTTTGGAATCTACTTAACATCTATGGTTTTCCTACCAAATATACCAACGTCATAAAATCTTTCTACAAAGAGACACGTTGCTGCGTAAGAACAGAAACAGGCAACTCTGACTGGTTCTCAGTCGAAACAGGAGTGAAACAGGGTTGTGTCTTATCACCGATGCTTTTTGGAATAGCTATCGATTGGGTCATGCGCAAATGCACAAGCAACACAAATATGGGTATCCATTGGGTTGACAAAATTCTAGAAGACCTGGACTTTGCCGACGACATAGTGCTTTTGAGTTCAACACATCTGGATGCCCAAGAGAAAATAAACCACCTCCAAAATGTTTCAGGGCAAATTGGTCTCCAAATTAACACCACAAAAACAAAGACTATTGATCTTACCAACAGTTCAGATGAGACCAAATTGAACAGCTACGTTCTTGAAAAAGTCAACAGCTTCACATACCTAGGAAGCAAAATGACATCCACAGGGGACTCAACACCAGAAATATCATCTAGAATCGCACTGGCATCTAGTGCCTTCAATAAACTGTCAAACATCTGGAAGTCAAAGACACTCAGCAAACACACAAAACTTAAAATCTTCAACTCTTGTGTGATTCCAGTGTTAACGTATGGATGTGAAAGTTGGAAATCAACGGTAGCTTTAGATAAAAAATTAGACAATTTTGAGAACAAATGTCTTAGAAGACTTCTAAACATCCACTGGACAGACTTCAGAACCAATTCGCAAATAAGACAAGAGACTAAGCAAGATACAGTATCCAATTTCATAAGAAGACGCCGTTGGAACTACATCGGCCATGTACTCAGAATGGACAAGACAAGACTCCCCTACCAAGCCCTCATATGGTCACCGGTAGGGAAAAGAAAACGGGGAAGACCAAGAGAGACCCTGCGTAGAACCATCATTAGAGAAGGCTCATTCAATGGCCAAGTAAATATCCAAGATCTACAACAGATAGCAGCGAACCGCCAGGCATGGAGAGACAGGACTTCTGCCCTATGCGCCGCCTTAGGCTCAAGAGGAAAGACTAACTAACTAAGTTTGTTAGGAAAAAATATCGTATCAGAAATGCAAGCTGTTCAAGATATGAATGAAGATATTTCACTTTAGTCTATTGTTTTTTTCACTGGAGTTTGTAGTTTGGATACATTAGGTAACAAGACATTGCACAGAAGTTTCAGTGAACAAGCATCTTTTCCTCTTGTCTGCCTGTAAGATAACAGATGCTGATGTACAGGGTGTATTTTTAATGGCTGTGCAGTTTTTGAAAATATTGCCTTTCCAGGTTTTGTATTTACCTACTGTGAAGTTCATGCAACACAATTAAACATAATAGGTAAATATAAAACTTGGAACGGCAATATTTTCAAAACCTGCGGTCATTAAAAATACACCCTGTACTTTTTCATTTCCTGTACTGGGGTAGTCTTCATACCTTCTATGATTATTGTCTCTTCTTCTTCTTCTGCCTTTCATCTCCCAATGTGGCACAAGCCGTCAACCAATCTGATCCGATTTGTAGGAAGAAAATAAAAAACAACTTTCCACCACGTTCAATCAGCCTCAGTAGCATCGGTTATAGTTGCTTAACCAACTCAACCAAGCCCTTTATAGACTTGTTCATGATTAGTTGGTTGTTGCAGCTAAAGTTACACGTCTTTGTTTTTATATATTTTTTTATTGTTTCGTTTTTGTTGTTTCGTTGATAAAGACTTCAGTGGAAATGTTCACCTATGTTTGTGTGTTTTTCCATCCACTGAGCTTCTCGGCCATACTGTGTGTTTTCCCATTCATTGAGCTTCTCAATCATACTGTGTGTTTTCCCATTCATTGAGCTTCTCAATCATACTGTGTGTTTTTCTATCCATCATTTATATTGTGTGTTCTTCTGTCCATCTAGCTTCTCAGTCATACTGTGTGTTTTCCCATCCATCAAACTTCTCAGTCATACTGTGTGTTTTTTTATCCATCAGTCATATTGTGTGCTTTTCCATCCATCAAACTTCTCAGTCATACTGTGTGTTTTTCTATCCATCAGTCACATTGTGTGTTCTTCTGTCCATCGAGCTTCTCTGTCATACTGTGTGTTTTTCTATCCATCAGTCATATTGTGTGTTTTTCCATCCATCGAGCTTCTCAGTCATACTGTGTGTTTTCCATCCATCGAGCTTCTCAGTCATACTGTGTGTTTTTCTATCCATCAGTCATATTGTGTGCTTTTCCATCTATCAAACTTCTCAGTCATACTGTGTGTTTTTCTATCCATCAGTCTTACTGTGTGTTATTCTGTCCATCGAGCATCTCAGTCATACTGTGTGTTTTTCCATCCATCGAGCTTCTCAGTCATACTGTGTGTTTTTCAATCCATCGAGCTTCTCAGTCATACTGTGTGTTTTTCCATCTATCAAACTTCTCAATCATACTGTGTGTTTTTCTATCCATCAAACTTCTCAGTCATACTGTGTGTTTTTCTATCCATCAGTCATATTGTGTGTTCTTCCATCCATCGAGCTTCTCAGTCATACTGTGTGTTTTTCTATCCATCAGTCATATTGTGTGTTCTTCCATCCATCGAGCTTCTCAGTCATACTGTGTGTTTTTCTATCCATCAGTCATATTGTGTGTTCTTCCATCCATCGAGCTTCTCAGTCATACTGTGTGTTTTTCTATCCATCAGTCATACTATGTGTTTTTCCATCCATTGAGCTTCTAAGTCATACTGTGTGTTCTTCCATCCATCGAGCTCCTCAGTCATACTGTGTGTTTTTCCATCTATCAAACTTCTCAGTCATACTGTGTGGTCTTCCTTCCATCGAGCTTCTCAGTCATACTGTATGTTTTTCTATCCATCAGTCATACCGTGTGTTCTTCCTTCCATCAAGCTTCTCAGTCATACTGTGTGTTCTTCCTTTCATTGAGCTTCTCAGTCATATTGTGTGTTTTCCCATCCATCAAACTTCTCAGCCATATTGTGTGTTTTGATTCAGACTGCAGAATGAGTTAGCCAATCTTTCACCAGTCCTAAGAGTTGACTCTTATAGTAGGCTACAGTGTTATAATATTTTGCTTGACGTATAGTCCCTGTAAGTATTTTCAGGCCAGAATTTTGTACTACTTTAGATATCCACACTGTTATTGTTTTTGGCTGCTGTGGGTCAAGCTGGCATACTGTACTCTACTCCTAACTGCACCAGTATAGACTTTTCTCATAATGGTGTTGTTTGCTCCCCAATTTGTTCCAGCTAACTTTTTCAGCAGAGACACCTTCCTAGTTGATACACTGATTAACTCAGCTTTAGGCAGATACCCTGATGCATGGAAGCAAATCATGGACAATAAGCAGATTAATGAAGAATTATGTGAAAACTGCAGAGATGTAGTTTTATAGATGAATGATGTAAACACTTGAGTTGATAAAAAAGAGCAATAAAGATGTCTTGAAAGAATTTAACTGACAAAGAGAACTGGGAAGTGGTTACTTGCATCAGAAGACGACAGGCCACAATCTTTGGGCATGTCATGAGAAGGGGAAGCTGGAGTACACTGCAACAACAGGAAAGTTAGAGGGTACAAGATGCAGTGGCGGACTAGGAGAGAATATGCTGGGCAGTCTGGCATCATGGCTTTAAGGAACATTAGTATTAGAAATGGTTGGCAGTACACGTGACAGAAGGTTGTGAACAGACATGATGACAAATGCAAAACGGCATGGACTCTATGAAAACTATATGATGACCCTATGGTGGTTTAGCTCACAGGTTACAACCTACACCTCTGGACTATAAAAAGACTATAAGAAGACCCTGGTGCTATGGAGGCCTCATTGTATTGAGATTTTCTTTATGTAATCTATGGGAAGAAACATGCACACTTATAGAAATATTCATGTGCATGGACTAGGACTGTAAGAAGACCCTGGGATGTTGTAGCTCACGTTACAACATACACCTCTGGCTCAAGTAGATCTGGTTTGTCTCAAGGTGTTAACTGTGAGGATTTTTATAAGACAAAGAAGGTACACACCCCATGCAATCGTAGGGTAGTGTATTGGGCATTTAACCTTCTCAGACAAGGGTGAGAAACCCTGAAGGATCCATGTACATGTTGAGCGGGTAAAAAATCTCTCAGCAGTTGGAAATAAAAAATAGCAGGTTGGACAGGTTGCTACTCAGGCAACATTTTAACTTAGGAAACCTGTTCACAAACAGAATATTTATAGAATGTGTGATTCTGGTCCATAATTTTGTTCCTGGCCAGTGCTTCGGGGGCCGCACACTGTGATGAGAGTTTCTGTGTAATCTGCTGGAGGAGAAAGACAAACTGATGGATATATCCATGTGCAATGACAGTGACCCCTAACCACCCCCAGAAGCAAACCAGGCACTTACCTTTGGTGTAAACACATGGCTGGATCTCCTTTTTCTCTTGTGTGAATGCCCCTCGTCACAACAATATGTTTTGCCATCTACAAGAAGCATTGCAGAGACAAATAACCAAGTGTCCATTATAAAATCACAAGATATTTAAAAAATTCTAATTACAGCCTTCAGTACCTTGCAGTGTAGGACAGGGAGGTCTTGAACCTGGGGATTTAGTACTCACTATTAGGGTTTTCTTTTTTCCCCCGGCAGAAAAAAATCTATTCACCTTATTGAGGATTTAAACCCAGGTCTCCCAAATAGAAACCCAATGTTCGAGCCACTCAGCCAGATGATCCTCACCACAAAATAAGATAAATATATATTAAAGGCAGTCAGAAGCATGCTGACATAGTGGTTAGTTGCTGATTTACCAGAACATCGCTCCCAGGGTTTAGCTTAAGTTACAGAACAACATATAGTGATTCATCCTTCACCCTGTAGTAGGAGAAGAGCTTGCATCTCCCAGAGAGCTATGCCAACTGTGGCGAAGTTACTTGTAGGATCTTCCATGTCCCAGAGAGCCCCAAGAGCTATACCAACTGTGGCGAAGTTACTTGTAGGATCTTCCATATCCCAGAGAGCCCCAAGAGCTATGCCAACTGTGGCGAAGTTACTTGTAGGATCTTCCATATCCCAGAGAGCCCCAAGAGCTATGCCAACTGTGGCGAAGTTACTTGTAGGATCTTCCATATCCCAGAGAGCCCCAAGAGCTATGCCAACTGTGGCGAAGTTACTTGTAGGATCTTCCATATCCCAGAGAGCCCCAAGAGCTATGCCAACTGTGGCGAAGTTACTTGTAGGATCTTCCATATCCCAGAGAGCCCCAAGAGCTATGCCAACTGTGGCGAAGTTACTTGTAGGATCTTCCATATCCCAGAGAGCCCCAAGAGCTATGCCAACTGTGGCGAAGTTACTTGTAGGATCTTCCATATCCCAGAGAGGCCCAAGAGCTATGCCAACTGTGGCGAAGTTACTTGTAGGATCTTCCATATCCCAGAGAGCCCCAAGAGCTATGCCAACTGTGGCGAAGTTACTTGTAGGATCTTCCATATCCCAGACAGCTATGCCAACTGTGGCAAAGTTACTTGTAGGATCTTCCATATCCCAGACAGCTATGCCAACTGTGGCAAAGTTACTTGTAGGATCTTCCATGCCCCAGAGAGCCCCAAGAGCTATGCCAACTGTGGCAAAGTTACTTGTAGGATCTTCCATATCCCAGAGAGCTATGCCAACTGTGGCAAAGTTACTTGTAGGATCTTCCATATCCCAGAGAGCTATGCCAACTGTGGCAAAGTTACTTGTAGGATCTTCCATATCCCAGAGAGCTATGCCAACTGTGGCAAAGTTACTTGTAGGATCTTCCATATCCCAGAGAGCTATGCCAACTGTGGCAAAGTTACTTGTAGGATCTTCCATATCCCAGACAGCTATGCCAACTGTGGCAAAGTTACTTGTAGGATCTTCCATATCCCAGACAGCTATGCCAACTGTGGCAAAGTTACTTGTAGGATCTTCCATGTCCCAGAGAGCCCCAAGAGCTATACCAACTGTGGCAAAGTTACTTGTAGGATCTTCCATGTCCCAGAGAGCCCCAAGAGCTATGCCAACTGTGGCGAAGTTACTTGTAGGATCTTCCATGTCCCAGAGAGCCCCAAGAGCTATGCCAACTGTGGCGAAGTTACTTGTAGGATCTTCCATGTCCCAGAGAGCCACAAGAGCTATGCCAACTGTGGCGAAGTTACTTGTAAGATCTTCCATATCCCAGAGAGCTCCAAGAGCTATGCCAACTGTGGCGAAGTTACTTGTAGGATCTTCCATATCCCAGAGAGCCGCAAGAGCTATGCCAACTGTGGTGAAGTTACTTGTAGGATCTTCCATATCCCAGAGAGCCCCAAGAGCTATGCCAACTGTGGCGAAGTTACTTGTAGGATCTTCCATATCCCAGAGAGCCCCAAGAGCTATGCCAACTGTGGCGAAGTTACTTGTAGGATCTTCCATATCCCAGAGAGCTCCAAGAGCTATGCCAACTGTGGCGAAGTTACTTGTAGGATCTTCCATATCCCAGAGAGCCCCAAGAGCTATGCCAACTGTGGTGAAGTTACTTGTAGGATCTTCCATATCCCAGAGAGCCCCAAGAGCTATGCCAACTGTGGCGAAGTTACTTGTAGGATCTTCCATATCCCAGAGAGCTCCAAGAGCTATGCCAACTGTGGCGAAGTTACTTGTAGGATCTTCCATATCCCAGAGAGCCCCAAGAGCTATGCCAACTGTGGCGAAGTTACTTGTAGGATCTTCCATATCCCAGAGAGCCCCAAGAGCTATGCCAACTGTGGCGAAGTTACTTGTAGGATCTTCCATATCCCAGAGAGGCCCAAGAGCTATGCCAACTGTGGCGAAGTTACTTGTAGGATCTTCCATATCCCAGAGAGCCCCAAGAGCTATGCCAACTGTGGCGAAGTTACTTGTAGGAACTTCCATATCCCAGAGAGCCCCAAGAGCTATGCCAACTGTGATGAAGTTACTTGTAGGATCTTCCATATCCCAGAGAGCCCCAAGAGCTATGCCAACTGTGCCGAAGTTACTTGTAGGATCTTCCATATCCCAGAGAGCCCCAAGAGCTATGCCAACTGTGGTGAAGTTACTTGTAGGATCTTCCATGTCAGACACGTCAAAGGATATAGACAAGATGAAATGAGGCACAATCCTGCTGCATTGTAAGAAACTGGGGATTATCATAGACTAGAGAAAAACAGACTCAAAAATTGACTGGCACCTTGCCGTCTTGATAGATGATAGTTTGTAACATGGAGTTATATCTTTCCATAACACCAAGCCTGGGCTGAAATTAGAGACCATGTGTTACCAATGCAGCATGATCCCTCTCTCGGCCTGTCTAGTTTACTCCAGAGGAAAGGTAACACCAATACGTCTGGAACAAGACTAGCTGCAGAAGCTGCCGGATCAGCAAAGCAATGCTGTAACTGTCCGCCTGTCAGAGCTTCCATCCTAGACCAGTTACCAACCAAGGTTTAGGGCCTGGTCTGCCCTGCCATGATTTAGTCTTTAAGTTGCATTTCCTCGCACTAGGGTAAGGCTTGTACCCTCCCAATTGCACTCCTCCGCCAGAAGCCGTTGGCGCAATGTGGGGTGTTGAGTTTGGTGAGCGCTGCCCAACATTCAGCGCTAACAGAAAGCAGGTAGCACCGTCTACTGCCATACGGTAGCTCAGTCATATCTGACTAAGACCTGACTAGACCCAAAAATAATGCTTGTTAAATTATACTGAGCGACAGGCTTGACAAAACAGTATGATGAGTCATGCTTTCTGATGGCATGCAGGCATTCGATTGAATTCCTGCAGAGGCCCATAATTTGTAGTTACATTAATCTTCATACAAGGGCTTGTGAGCATGATGGGCAATGAAATAGCAGACTTTGGCCGAAACGAGGACTTTCAACTGGCTGAATCAAGACAAATAGCCAAAATACAAACATCAGCATTAAAGACTGGTGAGGCCAGAAAAAAGCAGCACATCAAATTCACGAGAAGGCTCGTCAGTCAATACCAAACTAGCACAGTTAGTCGCTGTAAGCTGATGGATTTATTATGGAGGAGACCACACCATCCAAGGACATGTGAATAATTTAAAGTGTAATTATGATAATCCACACAGAACTTAACTGATTCAAGGTTCACTTCCCAGATTAGGCATGAAGAAAATATGGCAAGAAATAGAACTGGACACTTCACATCATTTAGAACAGTGACACAAATAGTAGGTCATTCAATGTACTGCATAGCTTATTTCACTGATCTTGTCAGGTGCTTAATACAGAGTTGGATGTAATTTGAAGTGAGTAAATGAAGCAATTAGACTGAAATAACATAACAAACATAGTGAGACTATTCACATGTAACGCATGGTAATTTCAGATTCTGCTTACACAGTAGAGGCTTCAAACATCTAACTGCAGAAGCGTCAGCAAATTCTAAGTATGCATTTGTTGTTAGCTGATTACAGTATGAAAAATGTCTCAAGAAAATCGACCGAACGTCTCGCACGGCAGGGGAAAGACGCCCAGAGTCATGACCCGGACAGGCCCAGCCATAGGGAATGTTAAGGGAATAATGGGCCAAAACACTTGGGGAAGGGGGTTTACTTCTGATGATCAGAAGCCCCCTGCCGTGTTTGCTCCGCGGTGGAGTTTTTATCACTATATATTACACATACCTCCTATATATTATATAAGACACATCAATCAATCATGTACCAGGCCGGAAAGCGTGGGCGGTCATGACTCGCCATTTCACTCAATAACCAGAGTCGTGGATCAGCTCAGTGTTCCCATCTCGTCCATGCCATGTGACCAAGCCATCCAGGTATTTTCCCCTTGGTCTTCCTCTTGGTCTGTTCCCTTCGATCTTGCCAGTTGTCAAGTTCTCCAATCCATTTCTTCTCATAACATGTCCAAAAAATTTTGACTGTCTACGTCTAATTTCTCTAATCAGTTTACGATGTTCATTTGTCTCCTGTAGTACTTTGTCATTGGTTTTTTCTGTCTGTCCATGGTATTCTTTGCATTTTCCTCAGAAACCACATTTCTGCAGCCATCAGATGTTTTTCAAGCTTGACTGCTCATTGTCCAAGTTTCACATCCATACAAAAGAACAGGCTCTATGTGTCCCCTCAACTCTTTTTCTCGTTTCAATTGACATCTTTTTATTGGTCAGCATGTTTTTCATCTTGCTACTTTCGCCATGGCGATTCTTGTTCTAATCTCTTCAAGGCATCTCCCATCAGATGTTATGACTGTTCCAAGATAATTGTACCGATTCACTTGTTGAAGAATATTTCCATTTACTTGTATATTACATTGTGGTACTTCGTTCTTCCTAGTGATGACCATAACCTGTGTCTTCTTACAATTTAATTCCAACCCCAGTGGCTCACTGTGTACAACAACTGCGTCTGCTAATTGTTGCAGATCCTGTGCATTGTCTGCAATCAATACTGTATCATCTACATATCTAATGTTAATGATGTTTCATCCTCCAATGCTGATTCCATTTATATCTTCTACATTTCTGAAAATATTTACACAGTACAGGGAAAAAAGATCTGGAGACATTACACATCCCTGCCTAACACCTCTCTTAATATGTTGATATTGTCCCACTTCATTATCAATCCTTATGACAGCTTGTTGTTTCCAATATATGTTTTTTATAAGTCTAATGTCTTTCCCATCAATTTGTAGATCTGCAAGCATATCCACCATGTTGACATGTCTAACTCTATCAAAAGCCTTTGTGTAGTCAATAAAGCAAAGTTTACTTCTATAGCACGTTCAATAACTGTTCGCAGCATATACACAGCATTTACTGTACCCTTTCCTTCTACAAACCCACATTGTTCTTCCCCTATTTCAGGTTGTTTTTCTTCCTCACTCTTTGCATGATAATTCGTAGCAAAATCTTTGTGATGTGGCTCATTATACTAATTGTTCTATGTTGATCACATTCCAAGGTTGCTGATTTCTTTGGAATTGCAATATATACAGAGTTACATAATTCAAAAGGAATATCCCCAGTATCATATAATGTGTTCAGCAGTCTGGTGACTTGATCTAGTCCAAATTCTTCTAAAGCTTTAATCATTTCTGTTGTGATGTTATCTGCACCGGGGGCCTTGCCAGCTTTCATATGCTTAAGAACATTTTGAACCTCCATCTTCAAAATTGGCGGCCCTTCATTATTAAATATAATATCATACTGTTCCTCTCTGATATCATTATACAGGTTTTTCACATAATCTGTCCATACATGTAGAATCTGATCTTTTTCTATTATGATTTTGCCATCTTTAGTTTTTAGACAGCCTGTTGATGTACTTGTTCTTTTATTAGTAAGTTCCTGAATTCTTGTGTGCACTAATTTGGTATTTTCACTGTTGTGTTGTTTTTCAATGTCTAAGCACTTTTCCTCAAGCCATGCTTCTTTTGCCTTCTTACATAATATTCTGACTTGTCTGTGAATTTCTTCATATTTGGAAGGATTATTTTTGTTGAATCTTCTAGTTTCCATGAGGTGTAAAATTTCTTCTGTCATCTATTTCTTCTTCTTCTTCTTTCGTTCGCTTGAAATATGTCCATAACTGCAATGCTGTCTCTTGTATGAATTGAACTGTCTTTTTCAGTTCACACAGTGGTCCATAGAGTTTATCTTCCACTGTCGTCGCTCTAGGCCAGAAGGTTTGCCTAGATATGTTACATTTTGGGCAGTCTTGGAGTATGTGCTCTGCTGTCTGCGACGCCAATCCACATGTACACATGGCTGTTTCACCAATCTAGAATTTTGTATACATGTGGTTGCGTAATCTATTGTGCCCTGTTCTGAGGCGCAGAATAATGACTTGTTCTGGTCTGTCCATAATGTGGTAGTCATCTTGAGCAGGTTTTGGTGGCTTTCTGACTGATTTGATCATTGTCATCTATTTCTTACGACCCACCTTCTTTAATTTTGGAATAGTTTTTTCTGCAGCCAAACTGATTGAATTCTTCAACATTTCCCATTGATCATCCACATCCTGGAATAATATCTCTAGATCAGACAATATATCAAATCTGTTCTGTACTTCTATGTTGAATTTGTTTTGTATTTCCTTGTCATTACTCAATGTACACAAATCATATTTAGTGTTTCCTGCTATATACTTGACTTTCTTCAACTTTATCCTCAGTGTTCCTGTAAGTAGTCTGTGGTCACTATAACAATCAGCACTGGGAACTGTTTTTGCTATTGTTAGTGCGTTTCTAAATCTTCTGCTAATCAGAATGTAGTCAATATGGTTTCTGATCCTGCTATCAGGACTCCTCCATGTCCACAATCTTCTAGGGTGTTGCTTAAACCAGGTGTTTCCTACAATCATTCCCTGTTCTTTTGCCCACTCTACGAGTCTGTATCCTCTTTCATTTCTCTCTCCTAAACCATAGTTTCCTACTGTGTATCTATCACCTTGATTTCCTACTTTTGCATTGAAGTCTCCTTTTATGATGTTTATTTCTGAATTTTAATTTTACATTTCTTTAAGGCAGACTCTATGTCATTATAAAATTCCTCTACACTATCTTCACTGGATTCTCCTGTTGGGGCATATACTTGAATAATATTTATGCTAAAAGGTCTGCCACTCAATTTAACTAGTAGAACTCTGTCCAACACGGCCCAATATCCTTGAACAGATTTTGATTTTTTCTGGTCCAAAATAATAGCCACTCCCCTTTGTCGGTCTTCACCTCCAGAATAAGACACTACCTCCTATAAATTATATAAGACACATATCTCCTATATATTATATATGACACATATCTCCTAAATATTATTTATGACACATACCTCCTATATATTATATATGACATATGCCTCCTATAAATTATATGTGACACATACCTCCTGTGGTGTTGCCATCAGAAAACTGGGGACTACTCTGACAGGAACTGGTATTGAGGCTGCCAGGGGAGCTAAACCCACTGCCAATCTCACTTGCGGTGTCCGTGCTCTCGCTGCTGGCAGCACAGGGGGAAGTGTTGAACTTGGTCTCAATGCTCAGTGGTTTAGTCACGTCTGCCACATTACTGCCACCAGCTTCAGAATCCATGAAGTGCTGGGTCAGGCTTCTAGACAGTTCTCCACTTTAACAGTCAGCTTCACGTCCTGGTCACAGTTTGCTTCTGCTGTATCCATCTGTTCTTGTCTCACACCTGAAGAATCATCCATTTTTTCAACATCTTCTTTAATATGTACATCACCAGATTTGGATTCAGATGAGAGGCCTGGCGATGACAAGTCTGCTAATGAGCTTGGCTGCACGTCGGCCTGGGACATCTCAGACTTGATGAAAGAACTTGGTTTAGATGCGGCTGTCGTGGATGATCTCAACTTCATTGGATCATAATTACCAACACTGTTTTCCGTTGCTGATTTGACTGTCTGGTTGTCTAAGCCAACCGCTAATGATGAACAAGATGCATTGGTTGTAGCGATGGTAGACGGGGCTGTCTTCAAGATAGACGTAGGCTGAGAAATGGTGGACACTGTTAGCCCTGACGATGTTGAATAAATTGTGGAATCCTGTGAGATAACCACAACAACAGGTTTTGATGACTCTGTTGAAATGGTTGTCGTAATGGTGACTGACGAAGCAGGAGCTACCAAAGGTGCTGCTGTTGTGAAGGTCACAGTTTTCTTTGACTCACAGCTCTGACTTTTACAATCTGAATCAGATTTCTCACTGCTGGTCGGGGAGACAACCTATATGAGTGTGGACAAGAGAAATAATACACCTATAAATTCTAACATTACCGTGAAAATTGCTGGTATACATAAACAACAAAAGCTCTTTTCCATCATCCGTTCACGGGCAAATCTTATCATTAAACAACAGTCTGCTTTTAGCCTACGCTTGCTTACCAACGGGAGTCTCCATGGCGAAGTGGTCAAGCCGTCTGCCTCGCACTCTGAAGGTTGTGGGTGTGATTCCGGGCCTCGTCCTTCAGTTTACAAGTGCATTTTTTTTCCGGAGACTTCTGAGGGTCATCGCTGGAGCTACAGAGTTCGTGCTTTGTGCGACGCTTTGGCAGCCCGCGCTGCGGAAAGAGACCTGAGCCATATGGGATAACAACCTGGTGCAATAAAGTCGACCCTATCAACTTTTCAGCGACTTTTTTGCTTACCAACACAATGGTCCTTGTTCAATCCCCAACGCAAAGGTCAGGGTTAAATTCGCAACAGTGACACAAATTTTTTTTTTTCAGAACCAGTACATCTCTGGGGGTCAATCCAGATTGGTGAAATGGGTACCACATAATTTTCAGAAGTCTCTGGAAATTATCTGTGAAGGAAAGATGGCAAGAAGGGGAATAGGTCACATGACCTCATTAAGCCGTGACCTAGAGGTTCTCTGTTGCAAAGTGTTCAAACTATCTGGAAGTTTTTTTATTTTTTTAAATCCTATTTACAGGACATTGCAGTCAACACCAGCATTTTTCAGCTGCTGTTGATGTCTTGGCAAGTTTTACGTTCAGTAGTTAGCCATTGCTTTCTGAACAACTGGCTCACATACCTTTCAGTAAGAAACCAACGTGACGTGATCCACTGCCAAATCTCCCGCAGTTGTGTTTCATACGTGGGTATACAGGATTACGAAACAGTGTCCTTAACTCCCTTCGCCAGGGAGACCGGTATCTGAAGGTTGTGGATTCATTTTCAAACTACAGTGATCAGACCATGAGTGCAATTTTTCTGGAGACTTCTGCGGGGAGCCATAGCAGAGTTTTGTGCTTTGTGTTAGGGTCTTGGCAGGTGGGCTTGCCACTCTGCAGAGCAAGCCTGAGTCGTATGAAGAAAAACCTGATGCAATTTAGTCAATCATATTGCCTTTAACCTTTTATGTGGTGACCTAGATGAATGGTCTAATGCTTCATATCTCTTTCACAGTGTATGCCCTGGGACTAAATTTACCTTGTTTCATCGTACGTTGTGTTAACATAATCTCTAAGAAAACTTGCTTGTTTCCGACACTCATTGACAAAGATCACCTTTAAAAATACCTTACTTTTATGCTACTTACATACACAAAGATCATGTATAAACAGAGCATTTTACAAACTTATCAAATGCGTTCAAAATATACGATAGTTTCTAAATGTAAAACCTATACTATATTACGATAGTTTCTAAATATAAACCTATACTATATTATGATAGTTCCTAAATGTAAAACTCCTACTATACTATGATAGTTTCTAAATGTAAAACCTATACTATATTATAATAGTTCCTAAATGTAAAACTTACACTACGCTACGATAGTTTCTAAATATAAAACCTATACTATATTACAACAGTTTCTACATGTAAAACTTACACTGTGTTCTTATATAATAATCCAAGTGATTAAAATGTCACTTTATAAATGATTAAGAGCAAGCATGGTAATCTACTTCTCTTATATCCAACTAGAAACAATAACTCTTGAACTAAAAGTAAAATAATACAATTCATTTTCTATATTTCTAAAAATTCCTTTCAAATAAATCACAATATATTTATACTTATTAAAAAGCTCTCATTTTCAATATGAATCTGATGTTTGTAGATTTGTCTAAGGATATGAATCAATTACTTCATTAAATAAATATGTTGCAACCAATGTACCAAAAAAAAAAAAAAAAAGTTTACAAACGTTTTTTTTTACAAATATACAACCAGTACCTGAATGTCAAATAAAAATGTACGCAACATAATAAAATGATCATGTTTCAAATAAAAGTACTGCAAGTGTTTGCAGGTGCTACAATCTAAAGCAATAAGAAACTACATCTAATTGTAACTAACATAACATAACCCAAAACAAAAGTAGCAGGTCCAATACTTAAAGAAAACAAAAAGCAGCATGAGTGAAATGTGGAAACAGCTACGACACTTCCTCACACTTAGGGCCTGTAACATTGCCAGTCTGCATAAAAATCCAGTTTGAAAAATAAAATGTTAATATTTCCAATCATTTTCTACATAACCAACCAATCAGCAGATTCAGATGCACTTATTAACAGGCCCAGCAGATGAAGATTTTATGACATGAGGTGTTCATTTCAGGAACCACAAATGCAATGACTACAATTATAATTTTGTGTGTAATTTGTGTGTGTGGTTTCTCCACAAAAACTGTTTATAATTTATGTGAAAATATCTGTTACTAACATAAAAACTTATAGACTAAATCTTTCTAAATATTATATGTTTCAAAGGTGTCTCTTAGTGTTATAACAAGCCATATACAATTGCCAATATTCAGAAAGTAACTGTAAAGACAGCATGGAGATAGAAAACAAATAAACCAACCAAAATAACAATAAAATAACATTTTAAAGAACCAAAAACACTGGCAGTAAGTTGCAGGAAAAAAAGGCTTATAAATCTAATTAATTCTTTAAAAAAACCTCTTTGACTTTAATTAACAGCAAAATGCTGTCTAGTGCTCTCAGAGTTAATGGTATGTTTCTAGTGCTCTAGAAGAGTTATTATGTTTCTAGTGCTCTCAAAGAATTAATAGTATGTTTCCAGTGCTTCCAAAGAGATGAAAAGTATGTTTCTAGTGCTTCCAAAGGGATAAAAAAGTATGCTTCTGGTGCTCTCAAAGAGTTAATAGTATGATTCTAATGATCTCAAAAAATATGTTCTGGTGCTCTCAAGGAGTTAATAGTATGTTTCTAGTGTTTCCAAAGAGATAAACAGTATGTTTTTAGTGCTTCCAAAAAGATAAACTGTATGTTTCTAGTGCTTCGAAAGAGATAAATTGTATGTTTCTAGCGCTTCCAAAGAGTTAGTATGTTTCTAGTGCTCACGAAGAGTTGTGGTATATTTCTAGTCTACAGACATGAACTAGTTGTTAATAGTTAACTCATGATGCATGTAAGTGGTTCCCAAATGGTGCAACACAAGAGGCTGGTAATTGTAGCTGGAAGACTCAAAGAAATCAAGGATTTGGAGGCATTTGTTGAAAACAAAATTCATAATAAAAAATAAACACAAAAATATTTTATTTACTTTATTTTTCCTGCTAATTTTTTTTTAACGATCATATTATAACATGGTTGTCTTCCACGTTATGACTTCTCAGAGTTGACTTTTTTTTAATGAAGATCAATAAAACTATCCATTGTTCATGATGTTTCTCATGGCCATATTATGAGGCGGCTGATTGTGTTCTACCTCTGCTCAGATTTTATTTTCAATTTAAGAACAACAATAAAATATCTCAAATATCACGTTATATTTCTCATAACCATATTATCAAGAGCTGATATTAAATGTTACTGGACCAGAATACTGTATGTTACTGGACCAGAGTATTATATCTTACTAGGCTAGCATAGTACACTCTCAGGCTATTCACCGTAGAGGTAGTCGCAAGAGGTCTAGTCTCACACTCCTGTGTATGATGTACTAAAACAAATGGGCATTAAAGGACAAGTAGAGAATTCAGGAACAAAAGCAACTGGGTGACGCAGCCAAAAAGGCCTTGTGCTGGCTATGGAATTGTCAGAACCAAACTAGTGTGGTTGAAGCGGTAACTGCAGAATGCCTAACAATCTCTCAACTAAGAGCACGAACTTGCAATGTCTCATGTCTACACTCTAGCCTTTCCTCTGAGCGAGGGTGGTGAGTCTAAGTGCAATCAAATCATACAAATGTTGGCCGAAGTCCAACCTCCATACCAGAGCAGTAATCGTCCGTAAGTCGCACTCACCTGCAGAGATCAAGAGGTGGGTTGAAAAACCAAAGGAATAACCGGCTTCCTAGTACAGTGCGGCGCCGTGAACTGGGCACAAAGAAGAAACATGGCAACAGAGATGTATGGAAGCAATAGAGGCCGTGGCTGGGGAAGAAGCAGGCTCCCCACGACCACAGGTGTTAAGGGGCAAGCATAGGCAGCACGGACTCACCTCACTGAGGGAGGGGAGGCTTGAGAGTGGACATGGTAACAGCTAAGGGACAAGCACAAGGACAATGAAATCGACTGAACGTTTCGCATGGCAGGTAAAAGATGCCCGGAGTCATGACCCAGACAGGACCGCCCCCAAACAGTGTCAGGAGTACAATGGTCCGAAACATTCAGGGAAGGGGGTATTCTTCTGACGATCAGAAGCCCCCTGCCGCGTTTGCTCCGCGGTGGAGTTTTTACCACTACTAGGTCAGCATATTATATATTACCAGATCAACATAGTATATTATTGAACCAGCATAGCATGTTACTGGAACAGCATATTATGTTGCTGGACTGGCATTTTTTGTTACTGGACCAGCATATTATGTTATTTAGATCAACATATTATATGTTACTAGACCAGCATATTATGTTGTTGGACTGGCACTTCAAGAAACAAATGAAGATCATAAACTTCTTCTTCTTCTTCGTTCATCCGGAGTTTTATTTTTCGGATGTGATTGCGTTGTGCCTGTTTACAGCAGATCTTGCGCCGATAGGCCGACACATCCGACTTCTGCGGGCATTTGTTGACCGGGTTAACCTTCCCGGGGAGATCATAAACTGATTAGAGACATTAGACACAGACAGTCAAAATTTTTTGGGCATGTTATGAGAAGAAATGGATTGGAGAACTTGGTGACAACTGGCAAGATCGAAGGGAACAGACCAAGAGGAAGGCCTAGAGGCAAATACCTGGATGGCTTGGCCACATGGCATGGTCGAGACAGGAACACGGAGCTGATCCATGACTCTGGTGATAGAGTGAGATGGCAAAACATGACCGCCCACGCTTACTGGCATGGCACATGATGGATGGATGGACTGGCACTATATGTTACTTGGATCAGCATTTTACATATTACTGGACCAGCATATTTTGTTACTTGGATCAGCATATTTTGTTACTTGGATCAGCATATTTTGTTACTTGAATCAGCATATTTTGTTACTTGGATCAGCATATTTTGTTACTTGGATCAGCATATTTTGTTACTTGGATCAGCATATTTTGTTACTTGAATCAGCATATTTTGTTACTTGGATCAGCATATTTTGTTACTTGGATCAGAATATTATGTTACTTGGATCAGCATATTTTGTTATTTGGATCAGCATATTATGTTACTGGATCAGCATATTTTGTTACTTGGATCAGCATATTATGTTACTTGGATCAGCATATTATGTTACTTGGATCAGCATATTATATTACTTGGATCTGCATATTATGTTACTTGGATCAGCATATTTTGTTACTTTGATCAGCATATTATGTTACTGGATCAGCATATTATGTTACTTGGATCAGCATATTTTGTTACATGGATCAGCATATTATGTTACTTGGATCAGCATATTTTGTTAATTGGATCAGCATATTATGTTACTTGGATCAGCATATTATGTTACTTGGATCAGCATATTATGTTACTTGGATCAGCATATTATGTTACTTGGATCAGCATATTTTGTTACTTGGATCAGCATATTTTGTTACTTGGATCAGCATATTATGTTACTTGGATCAGCATATTTTGTTACTTGGATCAGCATATTTTGTTACTTGGATCAGCATATTATGTTACTTGGATCAGCATATTATGTTACTTGGATCAGCATATTTTGTTACTTGGATCAGCATATTATGTTACTTGGATCAGCATATTTTGTTACTTGGATCAGCATATTTTGTTACTTGGATCAGCATATTATGTTACTTGGATCAGCATATTTTGTTACTTGGATCAGCATATTTTGTTACTGGATCAGCAAATTATGTTACTTGGATCAGCATATTATGTTACTTGGATCAGCATATTTTGTTACTGGATCAGCATATTTTGTTACTGTATCAGCATATTTTGTTACTTGGACCAGCATATTTTGTTACTTGGACCAGCATATTTTGTTACGTGGATCAGCATATTATATGTTACTGGACCAGCATATTATGTTGCTGGACTGGCACTGTATGTTACTTGGATCAGCATATTACATGTTACTGGATCAGCATATTTTGTTACGTGGATCAGCACATTATATGTTACTGGATCAGCATATTACATGTTACTGGACCAGCATATTATGTTGCTGGACTGGCACTGTATGTTACTTGGATCAGCATATTACATGTTACTGGATCAGCATATTTTGTTACGTGGATCAGCACATTATATGTTACTGGATCAGCATATTACATGTTACTGGACCAGCATATTATGTTGCTGGACTGGCACTGTATGTTACTTGGATCAGCATATTACATGTTACTGGATCAGCATATTACATGTTACTGGATCAGCATATTACATGTTACTGGATCAGCATATTATATGTTACTGGACCAGCATATTATGTTATTGGACTGGCATTGTATGTTACTGGATCAGCATATTATGAGAGTGAATCAATAAGTAAGTCACACAGTTCTGTGGGATGGCAGGTAAATGTAGTTGGTATTTTCTACAGGTGTCATTAGGTGACAGCAACATCAAACTTTATATTCCCGTTCGTCAGGTGGCGCTAGGTGTCTCATGCGCATCACATAAACAAAATGGCGACTGTACTTACGGAGTGTGCAACCAAAGAGCAATGTGCTAATGTGAGTTTTTTGTGGGCAAAAGAACTTCTTGTAAAGGTCATTCATAAGGAAATGCTTCCTGTTTATGCTGACAAATGTTTGTCCCGTAAAGCGGTGCTTAGCTGGATAGAAAAATTTTCTCAAGGACGCTCTAAAATTGTTGATGAAATCTGATCTGGTCGTCCTGTTGAGATTGCAACAAAAGCATCCGTGCAGCGGGTGGAAGAGATGATTAGAGGTGTACAGGCGGGTGGAGGAGATGATTAGAGGTGACAGGCGGGTGGAGGAGATGATTAGAGGTGACAGGCGAGTAACGATAGACTCTGTAGCATCTGCAATAGGGTGCTCACATTGTTCAGCATACAGCATAATGCATGATCGACTGAAATTTAAGAAAGTGTGCTCAAGGTGGGTACCCAGACAATTGAAGGAGGAACACAAAATGAACCAATATGGCCTGTCCTTGCATCATCTCTGTCGATATGAAGATGAAGAAGAAGACATGCTGAACAGGATTGTTACTGGGGACGAATCATGGGTGCATCACTACCAGCCTGAATTAAAACGTGCTTCAATGCAATGGAAACATCCTTCTTCCAAAAATTCAAGGTTACGCCATCAGCAGGGAAGGTTATGCTGACAGTATTCTTGTATTGTCAAGGAGTGCCTTTAACCAATTTCAAGAAGAAAGATGACAATGTGAATTCTGAATCGTACTGTGAAGTTCTTTCGATGCTTCATAATGCAATTTGAAGAAAACATTCAGGACTGCTGACTAGAGGAGTGTTGCTTCTTCATGATAATGCCAGACCACATACGGCTCGATTAACTCAGGAGAAAATTAACCAAGGTGGAAAGTTCTGGAACATCCATCTTATAGCCCCAACTTAGCCTCTAGCAATTTTCACCTTTTTGGTCAATTGAAAACCCACCTTGGCGGGACACATTTCACGAATGACGCCAAAGTTGAATGTGAAGTGAAAACGTGGTTTAGAAAACAGAGCACTCAGTTCTATGCAGCCTTTATCCACTTCTTATGACATATATATAACTCTGCAGTAAGCGTCTGACGAGATGCAGCGAAATATTTCAGCCAATAAATCATGAAACCTACTGTTGGTGGCTTGAGTTTAAATTCACTAAAGGAATACATTCTTTTGAAAATAAAATCACACAGACTGCAGGAAGGTAATGCATTCTAATACACCAACAGCATGTGGCAGTGTCAAATAAAAGAACAAAACTGCATAAACCTGAAGCCATCTACTGATTTGTGTTAAAAGTGGCCACAGATGTATGTGCTTTCTATATTGGTAACGTAGCACATGCAAAATGAAAGGACAAGAGATACAATTTGTTTCCTTTTAATGAGGTTGTAATTGGTGTGGTTTACAGGCTTTTGTCCCTGAATGTTGGCAGGTATAGATCTATAAAAATGCACAAGTTCTTTTGTTTTCAAGGCTAACATAGCATATTTTATCTAGTTTTCGGGATGACCTGGAGTTCAATAGCGCTCTAACTCTTAAACTTGTGAGGTGCTGACGCAGGGATACTGGGATCTATAAGACTGCAATATTTTTTTTGGCGCTCGCTCGTTTTGAACCCAAGCGTAGTCCATACACACTATTTATAGTAGCGATGGACTGAATTTTGCGTGCGGAATAGCTTTCCCTATTAACAGTGTCCCTCGCCATCAGGCGAACCCACTCTGACTTCAGAGGTATTTGTAATTTACGATCCTAAGTCAAGGATGACAGGTCAACATTTTAGTCCAGCTGTCCGGTGTAGGGGCTGAACCACTTACCTCGGCATCAGCACAACGGATGTTTAAGAACATGCGTTCTTACCCATTCGGCCATGCAGACCTTTAATGCAATATATGTTCTTTTCCAAGGCTAACATAGCATATTTTATCTAGTTTTCGGGACAACCTGTAGTTCAATAGCGCTCTAACGCTTAAACTTCTGATATACTGAAGTCAGTGTAGTGGGATCAATAAGACTGCAAAATAAGCTCTTTTCCAAGGCTAACACAGCATATTTTATCCAGCGTTTGCCATGACCGAAAGGATAAAAGTGCCCTTGCTCTTAAACTTCCGGTGTGCTAATGGTAGGATAGTGAGATCAACCCCTACACCGAACAGTTCGCCTTCAGAGTTGACTTCTCTTTCAGAAAGCATCAGCAAACTACTTAAAGTAAAATAGCCTACAGTATCAACCTGAGGCTAGGGTTGATCGTGACGTCCTGCAAAGAACATCAACAATTAAAAAATACCTCAAACAGCACACTGCTCTTTTAAATAAACCTGCTTTCTCATCATCAAATAATGTTTAAATATGAATTTTTTGTTGTATATTTTTGCAAATATCATCAAGTGTTTGAAGCCAACGATATAGTGCATTTGCAGGACATACAAAGAAGAAGAAAACCATCAGGGAGCACAATACACACTGCATAAAATTACACAAGAAAACCAAAACAAATAAAAACACTTGTAGTAAAAGTTTCAACAGCCTTCGCAAGACACAGTTTGTGTGAAAAGCTGTTTATTTATCTGTCTTTTTTTTTCTTGAAACGTGGAAATGATTTATTTACCTTAGCGTCCAGCAGCTGAATATAACAGTTTCAGTTGGGAGAAAATGTTAAAAGCAATGAAGATCAGGGAAACATTCAGCACTGATAATTCTACACTTAATTTATTTACAGGGTTCCTACTGAATGTAAACTTGCCCAGGAATCACAAACAGCCAAACGTTGCTGGGGTTGACTGCTGTGTCCTGTAAAGGATGTGCAACTAACTTTATTTATTGATCATAAATACAAAATTTCAAGGATATTTTTCCAGGATAGTTTACAACTACAAGCAGCAAATTAACTAACTGTTAACTTTTAATCTTTGATTGCTTAGTGTACGTGGGACCTCCAATTATTTTACCCTTATCTGAGAAGATTATTTATCAGATCCACTACCCCAGAACGACAGGTGGTATAATCTCCTTAAGTTCCCTTATTGTGAAAAAAAAACAACCTGTCAACTAGATTCAGACACGACACTTTTCAAAATAGATGGCCATCTAAATCACCCCCAATCAGTGTGTTGCCGGGTGCACTTAAGGAAAGCAAGATTCTTTTAGTAACACTGTAACCTAACATGTATGTCATAAGAAGAAACTAAGGAGGGTTGGTCTGGGACTGGCTATCCCGCCCTGTAGAAAACTTTAGCTGCAAAAACCAAGAAGGTGTTAGCTCAGGCTTGTGCTCCATTCAGGGACAAGGGTCAGATCAAGAAGTGGCAGGATTCGATTCATCTTCTGACATCCATCATTCATTCATCTTCTGACATTCATCATTCCGCAGTAAAATTAGCCAACTTTGTTTTTAGAAATTGGTTCCTAAATGTAATTCTACCACTCTTTAAGGGCAAAATTACTTTGATCTACAATCTCTATGAAGATGTCAACAAGCTCAAGATGATCCCTGTTTTTTTTTTTAAACATATTCAAACGGCGTTTAAGATTTACGAGGAAGAAGAAAACTTGGTTCGGAACTAGGCATAAAGTCCACAGAAGTCAAACCCTTTAGTAAGACATATATTTGGAGGTCTCCAAGGTGAAGTTGTTAAACAGTCTGCTTCGCAGTGAAGGCTGTGGGTTTATTTTCAGACTCTAACGTTCAGACCACAAGTGTAATTTATTAAAAGAATAATGGTATCATTGTCGCAGCTATGGAGTTTGTGCCTTGTGTGATGCTCTCAGCGGACAGCTTGCCATTCTGTGGATAGAGACTGAGCCAGATGGGGTAAAACACAGTGCAATGAAATCAATTCTTTCAACTTTAACCTTTAAATATGGGCAATGGCAGATCACTGTTCGCATACATTTACATTGCTAACATAAGTCAGATTAAAACCTTACTCACTTTCCTCAAACAAATCAGACATTACTCGTCCAAATCTATTCAAAAAATTATTTATTTTATTAATTCCCTCAGTAGGAACCCTGCACATGTTACAAAAACATAACTAGCAGATTTAAATTAAATTAAACTTTACCGCTGCACCCATGGTTATTCAATTTACAAAGTAATGAATTAGCTATGAAATGTCGGTTATAAGCAGTATTTCCACATGAAAAAGGTATCCAGAGATCTGTCTTTCAATGTGTAGACTATTCAAGCTAAAATGGTGATCAGAAATTCATGAAAGTATAAATCTAAACAAATGCTAAAATGATTTTAAGGTTTGAAAAATGACTGAAATATTAGATCTAGTGGACTACTAGCACCATTGTGAATGAATTAGAATCCCAAAGACACATACATGTCAAATATACATACATACATATATATTTAAAAAAAACACACCTTCATGCAAAAGCCATGAAATAACTTATTCATACCTGCTGCAATGCTTCAGTTACAATTTTGAAATTGATTCGCAGGGTGGCCAGTTTTTGTTCCAAAAGCTGCCGTCTGTCGGGGACTACTGCCATGAGGTTAAACCGAATATCATGATATGGCTCGCTGAAATGAAGGAGAAATATTGACAAAACTTTCACAGATAGTTATATTAGTGCATTGGCAGCAGTAGTTAGTGAGCGGGCATTGACTGGTTGATGAATCTTCTAGAAAATTGAGTGGAGTCTACGTGGCAAGCCGGTTAGTGCTCTTACATTGGTTGATGAATCCTCTAGAACAGTGGTTCTCAACCTTTTTTGGCCCATGCGCCCCTTTACCATACGTTTAGAACGTCATTCCCCCCCCCCCACCTTTTCGTATTTCCTCCCTATAAATCCCCCCCCTCCTACACAATATGCATAAAAATGAAAGCTAAATTTAATTACACATACTAGAACAAGTCTAGACGTCTACATTTGCAGGTCTACTTACGTTATAAAACGAATTTCAGAAGAGCGAGAAGTACAGAACTGTAAAGTTTGGTGGGAAAAACAATATCAAGTAATCGGTTCTTGTATTAACGTAATCTTGAAATAATCTTAATTCTTCCCCCTGGAAACTCTAAAATTCCCCCCTGGGGGAAATTCCCCACCAGTTGAGAACCACTGCTCTAGAAGATTGAGTGGAGTCTACGTGCCAAACTGGTTAGTGCTCGTATGCCGGATGGCTGATGAATCTTCTAGATGACTGAGTGGAGTCTCCGTGGCAAAGGGTTCTTCTTTCGTTCGCTTTAAATTTGTCTATAACTGCAATATTGTCTCTTGTATGAATTTAACTGTCTTTTTTAGTTCACTCAATGGTGCAGTGATAGACACATGTCATGGCATGATTGCGTGGCATCCTGATTTCTGTGGTGCGCCTCCTGGCTGTTTACCTCTGTTTTCAGCACCTTTCCTTTGCTAGACTAGACTGTAGTCTTACTTGAGTTTAGAACGTACCTGTGCATGTATGTACATACATACATATCTATAGCGGTCTGGTTTTTCAAACTTGCCATTGCCCCTGGCCTGTTAGTTTAAAAAGTTCCACCATGTGAAGGCCAAGAGGTGGACTTTTACTGCCAGAGGTGATGAATGCATAAGCCATGGAGGTATTTTTCAAGGCTGTGCGCTCACTCCAACTCTACGCCCCTGTCTATAACAGAAATCTGGAACCGGCAAAGTGGTTAAGCTGCCTGCCTTAAGCTGAGAAGGCTGGGAATGTTAACCCGCTCTGCTGTAAACAGGCACAACACAATTACATCTATAACAACATTCTGGACGAACGACGGAGGAGGAGGAGGAGGAGGAGGAGGAGGAGGAGGAGGAGGAGGAGGAGGAGGAGGTCATGGGTACATTTTCCCACTCCATCATTTGGCTCTTAATTGTAATTTTTTTTTTCAGAGACACCTGGCGGGTCACTGCCAGAGTTACAGAGTTTGTGCTATGTGTATTGCTTTTTTCATGCATTTAGCTGCTCTACGGAGAGAGTTAAACCACTTTTTTCTGGAAGATTGAGTTTTAGCTCTTAATGTCTGATGCTTAAATGCTCAGGTTGTTTGAGCCCTGAAGAGAGTTTTATTTGATCAGAGTGAGGCTGGTGTAGAAATTTTTATCCGCAAGCAGCACCAAACTACCATCTTTATGGGAACTGTGGAGCTCTTCTTCCCCTCTCTAATCCAAGAAAAAATAACCAGCAGATGTGCAAGACTGGGAGAGGAACTTCACATCTGCAGAAAGACATGTTTGGATGTAATCAGGACATGTTTCAGGACAAAAAATATGGACTGGCGGGAATAAGGCTTGGGTTAGAGGGATCTCTATGGTGAAGTGGTTAAACCTTAAACTCTGAAAGCTGCGGGTTCGTTTTCGGGCTCCATTACTTGGCTTATGAGTTCAATCTTTTGGGAGCCTGCATGGGGTTGTCTCTGGAGCTAAAGAGTTGGTGCTCTGTGCAACACTTTTGACAAACCACTCTGCGGAAAGAGACTGAGCCTTATGGGATAGAACCTTGTGCAATGAAGTCATTGACCACTTCACCACAGGTTTCTTAAAGACAGGAACAATGATCAACTTTCACAAAAAGTGAAGGTGGCTGGCAAGATAACAACCACATCACCAATCACGTGCCCATGGGCTATTGCTGCTGTTACTTTAACGTCTGTTTCAGAAATATATTACTTTAACTAACTCTATCCCTGTTGTTACTTTAACTTCTGTATGAGAGATGTGTCACTTTAACCACCTTGATCTCTGTTGTTACTTTAACTTCTTTCTCAGAGATGTGTCATTTTAACCAACTCTAACCATGTTGTTAATTTAACTTCTTTCTCCATGATTTGTTACTTTAACCACCTTGATCTCTGTTGTTACTTTAACTTCTTTCTCAGAGATCTGTCATTTTAACCAACTCTATCCCTGTTGTTATTTTAACTTCTTTCTCCACGATTTGTTACTTTAACCAACTCTATCCCTGTTGTTATTTTAACTTCTTTCTCCATGATTTGTTACTTTAACCAACTCTAACCCTGTTGTTATTTTAACTTCTTTCTCTACGATTTATCACTTTAACCAACTCTAACCCTGTTGTTATTTTAACTTCTTTCTCCACGATTTGTTACTTTAACCCTTTACAGGGCAGAGCGGCCATTAGCGGCCGATCGCTTAAACGAGCGGATTGGCCGATTACGTCCGATACTATTATGCATTGTAAAAATGCGATCTCTCGGCTTTCCGACACTTCCGATGGCTACTTTCGCTTTCGCCGATAGCTTGACAACATGGCCGCCATTTGTAAATGTGCTACTATGAATTTGAACGGACTTTTACGGACTTTTTTTTATAGTTTTCGGGATTTTTACACTGTTTTTCAAAATGGATTTCGGCGATTCTTCAAGTGATAGCTGAGATTTCGCTAGGTTCAATTTAAATGACATTAAAGGGCACGAAGTTGACTATTAATTGGAGCTAGATATCAGTGCAAAGCGTTACTTTGCATTAGCAGTCTGAGTCGGACTTTAAAGAAAGTGATTATGATTCTGAAAATGTGTTTGTACATTGCCGTATAGATGACGGAAAATCACAAACAACATGCTGTATTTCGTAAATATTTGTGTTCATATATGGATTACCAACAACAATCACGTGAGTAACATATTCTGCATGCTTTTCCCTTCATTGTGTTGTTTATTTAACTAAAATCGGTTGACTAACACCTTATTTGTGATGTTTTTACTAACGCGACCCGAAATTTTACCAAACCTGAAAAAATCTTGCCCGTTCAGGGCTAAAAAATGGACAAGCGTCTGCCCTGTAAAGGGCTAACCAACTCTATCCCTGTTGTTACTTTAACTTCTTTCTCCACGATTTGTTAATTTAACCAACTCTATCCCTGTTGTTACTTTAACTTCTCAGAGATGTGTCATTTTAACCAACTCTAACCCTGTTGTTATTTTAACTTCTTTCTCCATGATTTGTTACTTTAACCAACTCTATCCCTGTTGTTACTTTAACTTCTGTCTCCATGATTTGATACTTTAACCAACTCTATCCCTGTTGTTACTTTAACTTTCTTTCTCAGAGATGTGTCACTTTAACCAACTCTATCCCTGTTGTTACTTTAATTTCTTTCTCTATGATTTGTTACTGTAACCAACTCTATCCCTGTTACTTTCACTTTTATCTCAAAGATGTGTCACTTTAACTAACTCTAACCTTGCTGTCACTTTAACACTTTCTGTCTCAACCCTTTAAACTCTCTTTCCTAAATACTACTTAACTCCAACCCATCCAAGACAGTTATTTTAACCCACTTTAACCCTACTGTCTCAAACATATATTTATATTTTAAGACCTAGACAGCTATTAAAGTAAAAGAATCATCTAGCATCTTCTGCAAGAACAACTAAAGAAAACTAACAACAAACATACCCCCCGGATCCAAGCCGGTCTGAGATGACTCTCCGAAATTTCTCTGTCCAGTCTTCTCCTTTTTCCCAAGGGCCTGAAAGTAAATTACAGAGTAAGAAAAACGTTATTTGCATGTCAATCCCAGAAATGTTTGGTTATTTGTGATTTCTTGGCAAGGGTTTGCCTTTGCTTTCTGAATGACTGGCACTTATACCATTGTATGAAAACCAGTGCAAGTTGGTCTGCTCCCAAGTCATCCGCAGCTTGTTTCTACTGCGATATGTGGGATTGCTAACTACATTTGTAACTCCTGTGCTGTAGTGCTAGCAGAGTAAGAATAGACAACTAAAGAAATGAATACTACAACATATGCTTATCATCATCATGTGCCATGCCAGTAAGCGTGGACGGTCATGTCTCGCCATCTCACTCGATCACCAGAGTCGTGGATTAGCTCAGTGTTCTTGTCTCGAACATGCCATGTGGTCAAGCCATCCTGGTATGCCTTCCTCTAGTTCTTTTCCCCTCAATCAAGCCAGTTGTCACAAAGTTCTCCAATTTATTTCGTCTCCTAATGTGATAAAAAATGTTGACTGTCTACGTCTAATTTCTCTAATCAGTATACAATTTTCATTTGTTTCTTGTAGGAATTGGTCATTTTTCTGTATGTCCATGGCACTCTTTGCATTTTCCCTCAGAAACCATATTTCCACAGCCATCAGATGTTTTTCAGCCTGTTTGCTCATTGTCCACGCTTCACTAAACGGGTACTCCACCCTGCCTCAAGGTGTCACGTAGGCTTGCGGATGGAAGAATATTCCTAAATTCTCCTTTGATAAGGGGTACCAAGGTCAGTTTGGCCAAATGGATAAGAACGCTTGTTCTTAAACATGCAGTGTGCTGTTGCCTGAGGTGGTGAGTTCAACCTATAGATCGGTCCATCCATCCATCATGTGCCATGCCGATAAGCGTGGCTGGTCATGTTCTGCCATCTCACTCGATCACCAGAGATGTGGATCAGCTCCGTGTTTCTGTTTCGACCATGCCAAATAGCCAAGCCATCCAGGTATTTACTTCTCAGTCTTCCCTTTGGTCTCTTCTCTTCAATCTTGCCAGTTGTCACCAAGTTCTTCAATCCATTTCTTCTCATAACATGCCCAAAAAATGTTGACTGTCTACATCTAATGACTCTAATCAGTTTACGATCTTCATTTGTTTCTTGAAGGATTTGTTCATTGGTTTTTCTGTCTGTCCATGGTATTCTTTGCATTTTCCTCAGAAACCACATTTCCACAGCCATCAGCTGTTTTTCAGCGTGACTGCTCATTGTCCACGCTTCACATCCATACAAAAGTACAGGTTCTATGTAGCACTTCAACACTCTTTTTCTCGTTTCAATTGTCATCACTCAGTTGGACTAAAATGTTGATTTCTCACCCTTGACTTGGTGATGTAAATTACAAGTATCTCTGAAGTCAGAGAGGGTTTGCAAGAGGGCGAGGGACACTGGTAATAGGGAAAGTTAATCCAAACACAGCATTTAGCCCAGTGCTACAAGAAGTAGCGAGTATGGATTACGCTCAAACTCAAAGCCAAAAAGTGCAAAGAAACAAATAAAAAAGGGAGGAATACCCCCTACGGTAGATTTTTTTACCTATTTGGTTTAGTATATTTCATTGTGGATGATTAGCTGAGAAATTGTTCCTGTGCATATATGTCTACAGCCGTCTCAATACATGGAGTCATAAACTTCTTACCATGGTCAATGGGATGTGGTTTCAGGCCGTCCAACTCAAACAACCGCCCCCCAATTGGTACATAGCTGACAAAGTGGAAAGTTTCCGAATCCATAGCTCTGACACTGGACAGTCCACTCTGTTTCTCTGGCATTGGCTTACTCGTCTCTGGTCTGAAGATATAAATGCACAAGCAGAAAGTGATATCCCTGTCCTTCAGTGCTACCAACCTGTTATTAATATTACCATACAAATGAATCAAACATAATACAGATTGTAGGAACAAAATTCAATTACTTAAATAATCAGGTTTTTTTATTTGCCTTTCAAAATTGCTTGTATTACTTCCATATAAGGATATAATAATTTTTTATTTATTTTGTTGTTGTTGTGTGCATGGCTCTGCTGACCAACAACATTCTTTACATGACTTTCCTATCGTGTAACTGTAAACAATTTTATCGTTATTTTAACATTTAGCTTGTTTTGTTTTTGGAGCTGGAGCGCAATGGAAAGGCTTTATTAAAATTAATTTTTTTTTTGGGGGGGTTAAACTATATTTAAAAATAAACAAAACAATTGGCAAATCTTTTGAAAAAATATACATAAAGGAAAAAGTATACACAGAGCAGGCTCGACCATCATGCTTCCATAGATACTGTGTCCATCCTGATACTCTAATACTGACAAACAGATAACAGAGTGGTAAACGAGCAGACTGACCATAATGCTTCCACAGATACTGTGTCCATCCTGATACTCTAATACTGACAAGCAGATAACAGAGTGGTAAATGAGCAGACTGACCATAATGCTTCCACAGATACTGTGTCCATCCTGATACTCTAATACTGACAAGCAGATAACAGAGTGGTAAATGAGCAGACTGACCATAATGCTTTGTCACCGCCTCACGTTCACATATAATAGAGGGCTGCAACTCCAGCCCAAGGGAAACCATTGAGTCGCGCAGGACCCGAGTAATCTAGAACCTTCTCGAAAGAGATGGTCACCAAGTCCATGATTCCGTGGACACTGATGTGGCCCGCCTAATGCGGGGTCCACGAGGAACTCGGACAGAGTTACCGCCCGTGTCGAGTTAGGACACGCGGAGACGGGCAGAGGACAAACGGACTGGAGAGAGACAACAAGGCCTGCCTGAGAGGGACTCATAGATATTCATAGATATACTTAGGCTAGATAGTGTGCTAGATTGTTGTATGACAACTATATGTTTGATGTTTAACTATCTGTGATATGTAATATAAGAGAGCGCGGGTCTGTTTACCCACTGCGCCAACTGTACACTTTATACAATAAATGTTCTATATCCTAGCGAACAGTGTATTGTTGCCTGTATGAACCCGAACCATTATTTAGATAAGAGTAAGACCATGACAGGCTTTTTGGGGGCTAGTTTTCCGGTTTTGGCATAGAATGTTTTCTTAAAAACCTGTTAAATGCCATGTAAAATTAATTATTTAAGCATATCACATTGATTTTTGGTAAAACATTGATTTTTGATAACACATTGATTTGTTTAAATCAAAGAAATTATTACCGTTACAAGTTTACATAAAACTAGTAGCTATCTAGCAATAAAATAGAAATAATCTGAGTCCCTCGGCAATGTCTCACCATTGCCTCCGTAGTGCCTCTTTATTTTGATTCTGTAAACAATTTTTTTTTTCCGACATGTTACTATTTTGACATTTTTTTTTTGTGTGACAGTGACTAATGTTTTCTCGCTCCACGAGCAGATTGTTCCGCAACAAGTGCCGCGTCCAACCGATGAAACCTTTCCAACAGTGACGAGAGTACAAGACAACATCGAGGAGCTTCAAAATTCAGAGCTAAGTTTCACCTCATACTCATTGTACTTCTAAGCTGTACTTCTCATGTTTCATCAATGTATTATTTTGTATCATATTGATTTCTTTGCATATTCATAAGCTTGTCACCAACATAACCTTGTATTTTGATTTACACATTAATAATTAGGGGAGTAAACCAAATTTTCGACCACACAACATATTTTTTCTAAGGGATTTAACTCTATAAACTTAACAAACAAGTAAAACACAAAATGTCTAGTTTAGATCAATGCATTGAGCAAGGAATAAAGTTAGGTTATAAAGAAGAAAAACTGTCAGAATGGGCACAGAAAACACACGCAGAAAACATTGCCCGTGAAGAAAGAGCGATAGAACGAGAAGAAAGGAAACTGCAAATGGAGGCCGAGGAAAAGAAATTGCAAATGCAAGCAGAAGAAAGGAGACTGCAAATGGAGGCCGAAGAAAAGAAATTGCAAATGCAAGCAGATGAAAAGAAATTACAAATGGAGGCCGATGAAAAGAAATTGCAAACGCAAATGCAAGCAGAAGAAAAGAAAATGCAAATGCAGATTGAAGCAGAAGAGAAAAAGATACAATTGCAGGCTCAAGAAAAACAGATGGAGCTTGAGGCCGCCGCCAAACAGGCCCAACTAAATGCCGAGACACAGATTAAACTAAAACAGATGGAAATGGAGGCCAACGCAGAAATATCAATAAATAAGTTAAGAAGCAAAGAAGAAGAACAAAAATATAATAAATATAAAGGTCTCGTGAAGGCTTTCTGTTCTGGAGATTCCATCTCCGCCTACTTAGAAAATTTTGAGTGTCTCATGTCTCATCATAAAATCAGTAAATCAGATTGGGCATTTATTCTAATGAGAAACTTAGCTCTTGAACCACTGAAAGTAATAGAGACAATACCACAGGAAATGCGAAAAGACTATGAGTACCTAAAACAACGCATTCTCCAACATTTTTCTTTAGACACTGCAGGTTACCAACAACAATTTGCCAAATTATCTCCACAACCAAACCAAACCTTTATAGATTACGTCACTACAGTCCAAGACATATGCACAAAATGGATTAACTCGGCTAAAACCAACAATAGCCATGATAAACTTATGGAGCTTATTATAATAGATAAAATAGTTAGCACCATCCCCACACCTTTTGCCAAGTTCTTAAAACAAATGGACTGTAAGAGCATTCAGGAAATCGAGGCAAAGGGGAATGCATTTTTCACAGCAAATAGGGATATTTTTCAGCTCAACATAAGTCACAATGATACAGCAGCTGCAGTAGTGAACACCAAATACTCCAAACAATCACAGAGTAGATTTAAACCACGATCCAATGTCGGTAAAGTAGTAAGATGCCAATATTGCAATTTTCATCACGACAGTTACGGGATGTGTGACAAATCACCCACCTACCCTGAACACCTGAAAAAGATGGTGGAGAAGCAAACAGCTAAACGCATGGCTTACCACAGAGCAATTAAATGTTATTTCTGCAATAGCTGGGGTCACTATAATAAGGATTGTGAAGGCCGAAAGTTATTGAAACAGGCCAATGCGGCATTAGTAGAAACGTCGTCTGACGAAGAGCTTGAGTCACTAAATGAATGTGACAATCAACACGACAATGAAAGCGAGCTTGGGAATGCTGTACACATCATAAACACCATAACAGACAGTAAGTGCAACACCTGTACGAAGTTCCAACTTGACACAACACTACATTGTGGTCACATAGTCCCAATTGCAAATGAAACAGCTAACGCTGCCTTGTCATCTACAGGCAAGCTAGTTTTTTATACAGGGTTTGTTAACAACAAAAAGTGCACGTTAATTCGTGATTCCGGCGCAACGCTCTGTGGGGTTAGGAAAACATTAATAGACGCTAAAGACTACACAGACAAACATGTGACGTGTCGCACATTCTCAGGTACGATAGAGAAATACCCCCTTGCTTTGGTCGAAATTCAAACACCGTTCATATCTGGGACAAGTATTGGCTGCTGTCCTTGAAAATCCAGTCGCGGATATTATTCTTGGTAATTTACCCAACATACATCCATGCTGTGAAAGAGAAATCAAATGGTGGGAGCAAAAACACGGTATCCACCACAGAAATAGCGACACAAAAGAGAAACACCATTCTTGCTTGTCTCAAACTGCCAAAATACCAAGGGAGACAACCACTGAGGTAATTCAGGAAGAATTTACCGAGGTGTACAATGCAGGGACGGTCGAATCAAGGAACGATACGACCGAATTAAAACCTCGAATTGAGGATGCTACCAAACTACCAAGTACCGAACCTGTAAATGTGCAACAAAACACACAACACACAAACGCAATAACACGACAGACAACCCACAAAACCAACATCGACCAACTGCAGGAATCATTAGAAATAGTAGCGCCAAACTCAACTAACATCACTTTTGGTAATGAACAAAAAGCAGATAAAACACTTGCACCATACTTTAAATTAGTTGGACTTAAACCAAAAGTCACTAAACATGCATCGTGGACATTTAGGCTACAGAATAACATCTTAACTAGATTTTACACAACAAAGCAGACCACGACACAGCAAATAATGTTACCACAAGCACATCGAAACAAAGTGCTAAAAATAGCCCATGACTCCCCTTTTGGAGGTCATATGGGATATGAAATGACCAGGGCAATTGTCCTGACCAAGTTTTATTGGCCAAAGTTTGACCAAGACATTAAATCATTTTGTACATCTTGTGATATATGCCACACACTGATTAATAAGGGGAATAACCCTACTGTATTCTCTTTAAATGGAAATTTTGAATTATCACATGTGAATATGTTGAAACCTTATTATGCTAGACAGGACAATGAGACAAATGAACAGACGCAACAAACTGTTGACGGAGACGAAACGACAATTTCCCAACGGAATAACACCTCGACAAACGAAGCATCGTTAACGACACACGCTTACGACGACGAAAACGACGAAGACAGATGGACATTACCGACAATCTGTGATATTGACAATGACGACAAATTTGACGACATATTGACGATCGATCTCGACGACGACGACAATGACATTGAAGACAATTTACAAACTGTAGCATCTGTGATAAATCAGACAGACATGGACAACACTGAAATCCCTGTGCCAATTATGACTGATGACGGAAGTATAAAGGACATACATATCTCTGACAATTTGACACAACAACAGCGACAGGACATTTTGACGCTCCTAGACGACTATAAGACGATCTTTTCCAACAAACCTGGACGCACTGATAGAATAACACATTCAATTGTGCTAACAGATCTGAGACCGGTCAAATGTAGACCATATTCTATTCCTCTCCATTACAGATCTAATTTAGATAAAGAAATTTTAGATTTAGAGAAGAATGGCATTATTCAAAAATCTATGTCTCAATATTCTTCACCGATTGTCTTGGTGAAAAAGAAAGACCAGACAATCCGCTTGTGCATCGACTATAGAATATTGAATACCAGAACAACAACGGATGCAGAGCCTATGAACAGTTGTGAAGATCTTATTTTAGATATGGCTCAATCATCCTTATTTTCTAAGACAGATTTAGCGAAAGGATATTGGCAAGTTCCTCTACACCCTTCTTGTAGACATATAACAGCATTCGCAACACCTCTCGGGTTATACGAATGGCTATATCTTCCTTTTGGCCTGAAGAACGCACCGGCCATATTTGTGAGACTAACAAGATTGTTATTACACGGAATTAATGACGTAGTTGCTTATATTGATGATATATGCGTCCATTCTTCTGATATGACTTCTCACTTACTCACCCTTAAACAAGTCTTCCACCAAATCTCTCTTTTTGGACTTACTATCAAACCTTCCAAGGTTGAAATAGGCTATACACAAATAGACTTCCTTGGTCATAGAATTTCTGAAGGAAAATTGTTGACTGATGATAAAATTGTTTCCAAGATCCTTAATCTAGAAGTACCTACCACAAAGAAGCAGGTTAGAAGTTTACTAGGTCTGATTAACTATTATTCTAAATTCATTCCACATTGGGCAGAACTCACCTCAGTCTTTTCTGATATGTTAACTAAAGATCATCCATCAAAAATTTGTAAAAGTACCAGCTTAGATGATGCAATGTGTAGGTTGAAACATATTTTTTCTAATCCACCAGTCTTACGATTACCCAACATAAATTTACCCTTTATTTTGACCACAGATGCGAGCGCTATCGCAATAGGAGGATGTTTAATGCAGGAAGTGGATGGCGTTCGACACCCGATCCTCTACGTAAGCCGCAAACTGAAGAAGGCTGAGACTCGTTATGCCACAGTTGAATTGGAGTGTTTGAGCCTTTTGTTCTGTATATTGAGACTATCTAAGTTCCTCTTGGGAAGCCATTTTGTGGTCCTCACAGACAGTTCGCCATTATTAGTCCTTAACCATGGGTCGCCCAAAAACAACAGGTTACAAAGATGGTGTCTTCTACTTCAAGACTTTGACTTCGAAATTCGCCATATTAAGGGCACCGAGAACATAGTGGCTGACCTTTTATCTCGGCAGACAAATGCGCCAGTAGAATGACTCTAATCACATTGGCCAGTAGCCACACTATAAACTGTGATACTTTTATTCCGTTACATATAACAGTGTGACTCTACACCTGCTAGAGTACTCTCAGTGATTAGGTTAATTACGTCACCCTTAAACATACGTTAAGAGCTATATTGTAAGAACTATACCATCAAATGCCTAAGCTCTAGAACGATTCCAGCAAGAAACAGTAACTGTGTGTTCATTTCAACCAATTATATCAACCAGTGAACTATCTCTGAACAATGTAATATTTCACACGGGACAGTGAGAGCAATCCATACTTGCTGTTGCTACAAAACTTTGCAAACAGCCGAAACATAACAACATCGACGACAACACTCAAGAGACAGCCATACTAACTTTAACATTCATGGCATAACACACGAACGAAGGGACGTCAACGCGCACATCATCGTTGGAGTTATTTAATTAATTAGTTTACTATTAAATATGTATTATATTTCCATTAATGATGTATATAAATTGTGTTAACCTAGTAACTTGTACATATTCTACTTTAATATTACAGACGGTACCATTCATATGCTAAATAACCGTCCTATACAAGTGTCTCTAGTTAAATTATAACCTATTTTTCATTCATCGTACAAAAAGTACGTATTTTCTTAAAGGGCAAATATCGCCTAGCCCATTTTTTCTAAGGGCAATAACGCTTACCTCAACTTTAAATATATATTTTAGCCAATTACTATTTTGAATGACAGATGAGTGAATGACTGCGTGAAAGGATTAAATGAGAGAACGATACACTTGGCGGACAAATTGTACGCAAAACGTATTCATTGTAATTTGTCTGCGTCTTCCATGTAAAAGTGCATGACTTGTCTAATTTGTCAATACATGTGTAGAACTTAGTTTAGTAGGGAGTTAATTTAGTAGTTATGGTAATATACTTAGTTTAGCAGTTAGGATATTATCTAAGCACCACTACTTGGAATACCTAGTCAGGTATTGCACACAGTGCAGTATTACATGATTGAGGTTATCCCAACTCGTGACGCTTGGAATTACACCACACATTCAGCACGCACGTTACACAAACCTCAAAACTCAACACTATCAATTTAAAATACAGTCACTTTATTAGATACATCAACTTATTAGTTAACACACTAACAAGCCAACAGGGACACATGTAGTCTGAGGGGGATAAAAGAACAAGGTAACTACATATTTAGCATTATATAACATACGGGAGTAAAAGTGTATAGAAATACACACACAGATCAAGATTTGAAGGTGTACTTATTTAGCCAAGACTTCGGTCTTGTTAACCCTCTTTTATATAGGGGTTATTTGTCTGGGTACCATTTCGGGTACTATGAGAAGGGCGAGTTGTCAATACAACTACTAAAACGCCACGTAACTTCGGTCTGATAAGCATATTTAAGCACACGAGAGACAGGGATCTCTGCACCAAATCAGAGAAGTGTTGTATGGTAGAATACATGAGTTTTTAGTGCTAATAGGTAGGTTACCAGGTTACTATCCACCAAACTACAAACACCAACTTTATGTGATTCGGTGACAGAATTAGAACAGATCTAATTACCCAACAACAAATCATGTCAGGGGGGAGGAGGGATCCTGTCACCGCCTCACGTTCACATATAATAGAGGGCTGCAACTCCAGCCCAAGGGAAACCATTGAGTCGCGCAGGACCCGAGTAATCTAGAACCTTCTCGAAAGAGATGGTCACCAAGTCCATGATTCCGTGGACACTGATGTGGCCCGCCTAATGCGGGGTCCACGAGGAACTCGGACAGAGTTACCGCCCGTGTCGAGTTAGGACACGCGGAGACGGGCAGAGGACAAACGGACTGGAGAGAGACAACAAGGCCTGCCTGAGAGGGACTCATAGATATTCATAGATATACTTAGGCTAGATAGTGTGCTAGATTGTTGTATGACAACTATATGTTTGATGTTTAACTATCTGTGATATGTAATATAAGAGAGCGCGGGTCTGTTTACCCACTGCGCCAACTCTACACTTTATACAATAAATGTTCTATATCCTAGCGAACAGTGTATTGTTGCCTTTATGAACCCGAACCATTATTTAGATAAGAGTAAGACCATGACAGGCTTCCATAGGTACTGTGTCCATCCTGATACTCTAATACTGACAAGCAGATAACAGAGTGGTAAATGAGCAGACTGACCATAATGCTTCCATAGGTACTGTGTCCATCCTGATACTCTAATACTGACAAGCAGATAACAGAGTGGTAAATGAGCAGACTGACCATAATGCTTCCATAGGTACTGTGTCCATCCTGATACTCTAATACTGACAAGCAGATAACAGAGTGGTAAATGAGCAGACTGACCATAATGCTTCCATAGGTACTGTGTCCATCCTGATACTCTAATACTGACAAGCAGATAACAGAGTGGTAAATGAGCAGACTGACCATAATGCTTCCATAGATACTGTGTCCATCCTGATACTCTAAAACTGACAAGCAGATAACAGAGTAGTAAATGAGCAGACTGATCATAATGCTTCCATAGGTACTGTGTCCATCCTGATACTCTAATACTGACAAGCAGATAACAGAGTGGTAAATGAGCAGACTGACCATAATGCTTCCATAGATACTGTGTCCATCCTGATACTCTAATACTGACAAGCAGATAACAGAGTGGTAAATGAGCAGACTGACCATAATGCTTCCATAGATACTGTGTCCATCCTGATACTCTAATACTGACAAGCAGATAACAGAGTGGTAAATGAGCAGACTGACCATAATGCTTCCATAGATACTGTGTCCATCCTGATACTCTAATACTGACAAGCAGATAACAGAGTAGTAAATGAGCAGACTGACCATAATGCTTCCATAGATACTGTGTCCATCCTGATACTCTAATACTGACAAGCAGATAACAGAGTAGTAAATGAGCAGACTGACCATAATGCTTCCATAGATACTGTGTCCATCCTGATACTCTAATACTGACAAGCAGATAACAGAGTAGTAAATGAGCAGACTGACCATAATGCTTCCATAGATACTGTGTCCATCCTGATACTCTAATACTGACAAGCAGATAACAGAGTGGTAAATGAGCAGACTGACCATAATGCTTCCATAGGTACTGTGCCCATCCTGATACTCTAATACTGACAAGCAGATAACAGAGTAGTAAATGAGCAGACTGACCATAATGCTTCCACAGATACTGTGTCCATCCTGATACTCTAATACTGACAAGCAGATAACAGAGTGGTAAATGAGCAGACTGACCATAATGCTTCCACAGATACTGTGTCCATCCTGATACTCTAATACTGACAAGCAGATAACAGAGTGGTAAATGAGCAGACTGACCATAATGCTTCCATAGGTACTGTGTCCATCCTGATACTCTAATACTGACAAGCAGATAACAGAGTGGTAAATGAGCAGACTGACCATAATGCTTCCACAGATACTGTGTCCATCCTGATACTCTAATACTGACAAGCAGATAAAAGTGTGGTAAATGAGCAGAGGTAGACAGCTAAGCAGCATTGGAATACAAACAACAGTAGCAGCAACAATAGCTTTGATTCAATGTCTTCTTTTTGTCCAAGCTGTGTGACACTGGTTATCATTCCTGTCCACAGCCTTCTGTGTTGTTAAATGCAAGAGAAGTAATACAATCTAAAGCAACAAATACCTGGAAAAGCTGTTGTGGACTCGTGCGAGCTCAGGCATGTTGGCAATTGCATATCCCTTGTCCTGAGTAGACAAAGAACACATTATGTAAACATTTCTGAATACTGCAACACAAATAAAAAGTTAGTTGCAAACATTTTACAGAAAGTTGCAGTCAACCCCAGTATTTACTGGCTACTTGTGATTTACTAGACAATTTTAGTTCAGTAGTTTGCCATTGTAGGTACCTACAAGGATTTGATTTTTACGAGCATGCATCTTTCCCATTGTAACATACGCCTGTGAGACCTGGACACATAATAAACAAGCTGAACAGCACAAAAATTCCTTTGAATATAAATATGGACGGGTTCTGGGAGTGTCTTGGATGTGGAGGGGGACAGGTTCATCCATGTGATGGGATCTGGATGTTGGGGATGGTTGGCTGCTGGAGACGATGGGACCGAGAGTTTAAGTGTTTTTGTCACTTGGGGCGTCGTGGGCATTTAGAGAGATGAGTAGTGGAGGGGTGTGTGCCCGTGAGGGGAGGAGGAGGAAGGCCAAAGATAGGATAGGTGCAGGATGTGGCTGATGATCTCCAGATGAGTGCATCGGACTTGGTCTCTTTCCGCAGCGCGGAAAGCATCGCACAAAGCACGAACTCTGTAGCTCTAGCGATGACCCACGCGAGTCTCCAAAAAATTTATCTTGTGAACTGAAGGACGCGGCCCAGGATTGAACCCACAACCTTCAGAGCCTGAGTCAAGCGGCTTGACCACTTTGCCACGAAGACTCCCTAAAGGCTAAACCATGTGGTCACCTATACCTCAGTGGTGTCAGGCCTACAAAATAGTGATGCTCCCAACACTTCACATTCCACAGCATCTTCCTACTCTGGGATTTTTCTTTTAATAGTCTTCTTATCTTTCTTGTATAAAACCATATCTCTGCAACTTCCAGATATGACTCTTTTTTTTAATTTTTATTTGTTTTAAATATTTTTATGTTGTATATCCCTTACAGTTGCAATCAACACCAGCATTTTTCATCTGCTGTTGATGTGCTAGGCAAGATTATGCTCAGTAGTTTGCCATTGATTTCTGAGCGACCAGCTCACACACCCCGTAAGTTACCAGTGGGGCGCGAAGCGCTGCCGATTCTCGCACAGCTGCATTACTCACGAGACAAAAGGGATTACAGAGAAAGACGTTAACTCCTAAGCCAGGGAGACTGTCAGATATGACTACTAATTCCAAATTGTCATAAGGCCACAAGGAACCTCTATATTCCAGTAAAGAAGTGGAATAACTGAATCATCATCATCAAGTGCTTTGTTGGCTGGGTGGTGATATGCTTCTCCACAAACTGTGATCTCCGACTGCATTGATCAATTCAAATGTTGACTCCCTTCCGTGCCATGATGCAAGACTGTTCAGAATTCTCTCTCGCTGTCTTCCTCTATCTCTGTTTCCACAAATCTTTCTGGCTGTCGGATGTTCCAGTTTTTGTCTCCTCATAATGTGTCCAAAAGATGATGATTGCTTCTTTCTTATATTTGTAATAAGTTGTCTTTGCAACTTAGCCTCCCTCAAAATGTCCAGATTGCTCATATTGGCTATCCAATGAATTTTCAGCATTATTTTATAAAACCACATCTCTTGGCTTCTGTGGATTTTTCCACTGCCGTATGTTAAAACTGGTTCTATGTGACGTACTAGAACTCTTTTGCTAACTCCCAATGACAAGAACTTGTTGCATGAAATATTCTTATACAACTGTATATGAACAAACACAAAAAGAATATTCTCATAGACTCATTACATAACTGTAGTCACATGATCAATACCACAATACCTCAGGTGACATGGAATCTGTAAATTCTTTGATGAGGTTCAGTGTCTTCCCCAACTTGACTTTGTTGTCGCAATTCAGAAGAACACTCAGCAGAGCATGTGTGGCACAGGAGTTGGGAATGATCTGTGTATGAACAATACCACAGAAATAAATATCCTATTCTGAGAAACATTGACGTAAAACAAATGCTTAAAAAGTTAGTTGTATATCCTTTATAGGATGTTGCAGGCAACCCCAGCATTTTTGGCTGTTTGTGATCTCTTGGCATGTTTCGTTCAGTAGTTTCCAATGCCGGTCTCAGTGACTAAGGGTTTGCGGACGCGATTCGTTTGAAACACAGCTGCGAACGATTTGGCAGCAGACTGTGTCACGCTGGGTTTTAACATGTTGGTATGGGAGCCGGTCATTCAGAAAGCAATGGCAAACTACTGAACATATGCTTGCCAAGACACCAACAACAGCAGTAAAATGCTGGTGTTGACAGCGATGTCCGGTAAATAGGATATGCAAAAAAAAAAGTTTTTCATTACTTTCTGAATGACCGACACTCATACCGTTTCACAAAAAACAATGCAAGGCGGTCTGCTGTCGAATCATCCGCAACTGTGTTTCGAACGTGGAATGCAGGATTAAGAGTTGTGTCCATAACTCCTTGGCCACAGAGTCAGCTAAAGATGACAATAAAGCTAACATCACCATCGTGTGGCAGGTCCTTTGTACAACCTTTCTCTCATTCCGGTCTGCTGTAGGTCAGTGTGGCTGAATGGATAAGAGAGCTCATTCTTAATCTTTCGGTACGAGGTAGCGGGTACAACCCAGACACCAGTCAAGACTAAAATGTTGACTTCTCGTCCTTGACTTGGCAACATAAATTACAAGCACCTCAGAAGTCAAGAGTGGATTCACCTGATGGCGAGTGACACTGGTAATAGGGAAAGCTAGCCCACAAACAAAAGTCAATTTAACATGAACTACGCTCGAGTTCACATCGAACAAACAAACAAAAAATTTATGGTCCGCTGGAAAGCCTTTTGTTCTATTACCAATTCCAATTCATTTTCATGACCAGAGTCTTTAAATGTCTTATGTCCACCTCTTTGCTGGTCAACCATTACCTTTCTTCGGGGAACCATGCCTTCCATTACTGTGCTTTTTTAAAATATTTGTGGCATTTAATTTGGCCAAAGTGTTAAAATTTATGACACACAGTGTTGTTTATGGGCTAGTTTTCTTCAATGTTAGGATCTTGTGGAATGTCAATATTTGTCTTCTTCTTGATCCATGTATTCTATGAAGTTTTCTGTAACATTTAAGTTTAAATAACAGCAATTCTAGGCACAAAAGCCAGTCTTCCTTTACTTGTGCCTTTCATCTCACAATGAAGCACAGGCCTTCAACCAACTCAAGTCAAAGCCTTGTTAATTATTCACTAGATTTTGTGGCTAAAGTTTTCTACAGGTTAGGAGTCTCTGTGGCAAAGTGTTTAGCCGCCTGCCTTGCACTTCAAAGGTTGTGGGTATGATTACAGGTCATGTTCAGTTTACGAGTGAAATTTTCTTGCAGCCTCCCAGAGGTCGTCGCTGGAGCTACAGAGTTTGTGCTTTGTGCTAAGCTTTCAACAGTACATCAAACAAAAAGAGAACAAGCCAAATGGGATTTTTTTTTCCGCTCACTCGCTTTGAACTCAAGCATAGTCCATGCACACTATTTATAGCAGTGATGGACTTAATTTTGTGTGTGGAGTAGCTTTCCCTATTAACAGTGTCCCTCGCCATCATGCAAACCCACTCTGACTTCAGAAGTACTTGTAATTTACGTCCCCCAAGTCAAGGAGGACAGGTCAGCATTTTAGTCCAGCTGTCCGGTGTAGGGGTTGAACCGCTTACCTCGGCACCAGCACACCGGATATTTAAGAACACATGCTCTTATCCATTCGGCCATGCTCACCTGCAGCCATATGGGATCAAATCCAGGATCAAGACTTGCCTTTTAAAACCTTTATTTACCCTACAGGATAAGGTCATCAATTCCTTTGTAGACATGTTAATGACTGACTGCATTTTGCAGCTGAAATTTTCTATAGGCTGAGGCAGCTGGTACCACATCAACTTAGTGATCTCTTATGGCATGCCTGGCAGATTGCAGTATTACCATTCCATGCTTCCCTGAGGTACTCCGGTGTCACACAGGCCAAAACAAAGACCAGTAGGACTGCAACAATGAGCAGCTCCTCAGTTCTTCTTCAGAGTCCTCCCATAGTAGAGTAGTTGCATCTCCTGAAGACCCAATGGATATATCGATGGTAGTACAGCTGTTGGTTTAGTTTCCTAAGCCAAAGGGCATGTTTGGGAAGTCAAAAGTTTGAAAATACATTCTTAACCAGAGCTAAACTACATATGTATACATTTACGGGAATGTCTTAAATGTGTCTCTACCTGCTGAGCAAAAAATATGTTGTTCACAGCTTCAGCATCAGTTACAAAGTTCTCAATCTCTGTGGTCTTGCGTCTGCTACGCCTTTCTTCAATCCATCGAAACAAAAAGATGAATCCATAAACTGGTCTGCAGTAAAAATTTAAAAGGAATGTACAAAATTATAATTTTCAAGAATCATGCTTTCACACTAATATCCTGTAAAACACTAATTTATTATTAATTTTATAGTGTGTAGATTCTTCTTTTCTGACAGCGCTCAAGGACCACAAATTTTCATCAAACTTTAGGATAATAAATAGTTAAAATTAGTTGCATGTCATTTACTTACAAGATGTTGCAATCAGCCACAGCATTTTTTTTAGCTGTTTGTCATTTATCACAAAATGTTTATGTTCAGCAGTTTGTCATTAATTCTTGAATGACTGACGCTAATACCATTCAAATCAACGCCTGGTTTCAGATTGTCTGCAGCTGATTTCAAACCTTTGACTCCGTATGTTGAGGAATTGTGAAACATATTCAATGCCCCTAACCCACAACAAGGAAAAGAGATAGCAGATACAGAATATTCCTTTAAATAAAATAAACAAGTGTTATTGGCTTAAGATTTAATTATATAATTAGCTACTACTAGCATCATTACCCTTCAAAAGGCTTCTGTAAGTCATAGATCTCCTCAACTTGTACACCGTTCACACCTGGAAAGATTTAATTGAGCCTTCTTTATTAAACAAAACTGGCATGAGAATAGAACTTAAAAAGACTTCACATTTATATTTCAGGAGGCACAGACAATAGAGGGTAGAGGAAAAAGATACTCAGTCAATCGAGCATAAAAGCCCAGAAAGATATCAACAGCTGAATTGATAAATAGCTCTGAAGAGCAAGAGTTTTGTAGAGACTTGATTGTCTATTATTCTTCACAGGGAATTTGAAGAAGAACAGTTTTAGCAGAGATGAAATCAGAATATAAACATCTCTACATAATGTAAATTATGGGATTATCTAAAACATAATGTAGATTATGGGACCACAACAAACATAATGCAGATTATGAGATTATCCCAAACATAATGCAGATTATGGGACCATTCTAAACATAATGCATAATATGGGATTATCCCAAACATTATGCAGATTAGGAGCCCATCCCAAATATACTTCAGATTATGTTGTCATCTTGAACATACTTCAGATTATAGGATCATCTCAACATACTACAGACTATGGGATCATCCCAAACAAACCACACATTATGAGAACATTGCAAATAAAATGCAGATTATGGGGCCATACCAAACATACTTCAGATTATGGGATCATCCCAAACATACTTCATACTATGGGATCATCCCTTCAGACTATGGGATCATCCCTTCAAACTATGGGATCATCCCTTCAGACTATGGGATCATCCCTTCAAACTATGGGATAATCTCAAGCATACTACAGATTATGGGTATTAATTACAAACTGTCTTAAAGAGATCAGGTTATATAAATAAAAGTAAACAACCTGTTTCCACGATATGTGGCATACTGAATATATGGTGCTCATCATCGTAATCATGTACCATGTCCAGTGGCTAAAGCGTTAAAGCATCTCCTCAGATCTTGGTCTCTGGAGTTCTGGATCAATTCTATTGATGATATTCCTCACAGCCACCATCTTAGTCCATCTAGCATCATTTCTCTCTGCCTCTTCTACCGCTGATCTTTTCAGTTGTTTTCTAATGCCTCTCATCTCATTGCATGACTAATGAACACTGTTTGTTCAATTATATTTTGTATCCATCCATCCATCATGTGCCACGCCGGTAAGTGTGGGCGGTCATGATTCGCCATTTCACTCGATCACCAGAGTCGTGGATCAGCTCAGTGTTCTTGTCTCGACCATGCCATGCGGTCAAGCCATCCAGGTATTTACTTCTCTTTCCCTCGGTCTTGCCAGTTATCACCAAGTTCTCTCATTTATTTCTTCTCATAACATGTCCAAACAATTTTGACTGTCTACGTCTAATTTCTCTAATCAGTTTACGATTTTCATTTGTTTCTTGTAGGACTTGGTCGTTAGTTTTTCTGTCTATCCATGGTATTTTGCATTTTCCTCAGAAACCACATTTCCACAGCCATCAGATGTTTTTCAGCTTGACTGCTCATTGTCCACACTTCACATTCATACAATGTTTTCTATACAATATTCAATTATATTTTGTATACAGTCTTCAACTTTAAATAGACAAAACAGTAACACAATGGCAATATTTGTATTCCAATTACATCTTTTACTTTTTCTGCAAGAAATCTTATTCTTATAGTCCATGACACGTGGTGTTGGTGATCATGTGTCTCCACATCTTTCTGTCACGTGTATTGCCAATAATTTCTTCCATTTCTGTTTTGGTCTCTCCATATCTCTAGTTCCTTCCAACTTTCTTGTTGTACAACAAACTCCAGCTTTCCCCTTCTCATGACGTGCCCAAAGAGTGTGGACTGTGGACTGTCTTCTTCTGATGCCAGTAACTTTTTGTGAGTTAACTTTTTCAAGATGTCTTCATTACTCTTTCGATCTATCCATGGTGTTCTCATCATTCTTCTATAAAACCATATTTCTGCAGCTTCCACACAATTCCTCACTTTGTGAACTGTCTATGATTCGCTTCCATATATCAGTATTGGCTCAATATGGTTTTTAAGAACTCATTTCCTCATTTCAATTGACAAAGTTAAATTACGGAGAATATTCTTCTCATCTTATCTTGTTCCTCTTGTACCTAGCGGAATCGAGGTGAAGTATAAACAGCAGGAGAGTGCCCATTTATGGGCCTCAAGTATCGAGATTCACATGGACTCTGCTATTCCCTCTGTCCACTGTTTATGTGGCCGGTCTCTTCTTCTGCTTCCATTTGGAGAATATTCTTATCTAGTGAAATTATGTTTTTGCTTGTGCTATTCTACATCCTACAATACATACTCACCAAAATCTTCCAGAAGAAGAGTGAAAAGACCTGAAACAAAAATAAAAACAAGATGTACATTATTACAGTGTGATTAAGTGTAACTAATCACCTCCTCCTTTTCTCACGTGCAGAATTGACAATTACATGTACACGACTTAACCATTGCTGGCTCCGTGACGAAGAGGTTACAAACGCAGTTAGTAATCCCGCATACCTGCAGGCGATTTGGCAGCAGACTGCCTTGCAATGGCTTTTTTTAACAAAATTGTATGGGTGCCTGTCATTCAGAAAGCAAAGGCAAACTACTGAACGTAAACTTGTCAAGAGATCACAACAGCAAACAATGTAAGTGTTGACTGCGACGTCCTCTAAAGAATATGCAACTAGCTTTTTTTTTAACTTAACCATTCTACTTTCCTATTGCAACATATGCCTGTGAGACCTGGACACTTACTAAACCAGTTGAACAGCGAATAAATGCCTTTGAATAAAAATGCTATAGACTGGTTCTAACAATATTTTGGATACAGAAAAGAAAAAATGCATCCGTACAACAAGATCTTCTTCTTCTTCTGCGTTCATCCGGAGTTTTTTTTTCCGGATGTGATTGCATTTGATTGTGCCTGTTTACAGCAGAGCTGTGTTCTTGCGCCGTTAGGCCAACACATCTGACTTCTGCGGGCATTTGTTGACCGGGTTAACCTTCCCGGGGCAACAAGATCTGAATATTGAATAAGGTTGGTTACTAAAGACGATAAAACCAAAAAAAAATTTTTTTTGGTGACTTGAAACATCATGAAAGTTTGGAGAGAACAATATATGTGGTATATGCCCGGGAAGAGAGGAAGAGGAAACCCAAAGGGAAGATGGCTGGAGGATGTGGCAGACAATCTCCAGATGGGTGTATCAGATGCGGGACATCTTGCTTATGACCGAGAAGTTTTCCAGAAGGTTGTTATGGGAGCGAGGTTCTGCAAAGGACATGCAACTGAATGAATGGAATTCCACTTCTTTCATTCAAAGATTCTCATCTGCTATTTTCAAAGTGAAAGTAGACTACCAGATACATATTTGGACTATAATTTGCAGCTAACATACATCTCAATGGAACAAAAATATGTGCAATATATGGAAAAAGACTTGACTAAATCCACCACTAACTCCATAGGCGAAAGTAGACTATACCAGCTTTTAGCCTTCTAAGCTACTGCTAAAATCTGGCCATTTGAAACTATGGTAACCGACCTTCTATTCTATTCTAATTTGTAATTTCTATATATGATTTCGAAGTCCTCTGCACAGATTTAAAAAAAAAAAAATGAAAATGTCTAACTGGAACTTGAGTTTAAAACCCTGAACGCTTCCTGCAGGGCTGTTCAACTTACAGAGATCTTATATGCGATCAGAGGATGAAAGCTTAACATGTGCGATATCATGATCATAGAATGCCAAGAAATAGATTTGATTTAGATGGGGCTTCCATTGATTGATGTTGTTGGGTTCAATTGATCTGCAGAAGACTAAATCTTTCTTAATCTAGTAATCTACCGACTGGCAACTTCATCATCTCATCATGTCAATACTGCAGATACATTCATTACCAATTACCTGAACGCTGAAGCAGAAGAAAAACTATTACCTGGGTCGCTTTCTAATTCCAGCCAGCCTTTATTCATGTTGGTTTATAACATAATATACGTGTAAATAAATAATACAATTCGGTGAATAGAAACAATATTTTATAAGTTATAACTAGCTTAGGCCGCCATGACAGGAAGTATTAGTGTAAGGGAGGTAATAATTTGTTTACATGAATCATCATCATCAAGTGCCATTAGCGCTTTAAACGCCGACTTGTTTTTTCTTTTTCTTTTCCTTTTTTTTTTTTGCGCTCACTTTGAACTGAAGCGCAGGTCATACACGAGCTACTACTTGTTGTGTACTGAACTGATTTTTGTGATTATATTAGCTTTTCCTATTATCAGTGTTCCTCACCATCAGACAAACCCACTCCGACTTCTGAGGTACTTGCAATTTACGCCCCTAAGTCAAGAACGAGAAGTCAATATTTTAATTATTTTAGCCCATGTGACTAGGGGTTGAGCCCGCTACCTCGGCATCAGCACACTGGAAGTTTGAGAGGAAACGCTTTTATCTATTCGCCCATGCTGACCTCCAACGCGAACTATAATAAGTTTCCATTGTTTTCTTCTTCTTCTTCTTCTTCGTTCATCCGGAGTTTTTTTTTCGGATGTGATTGCGTTGTGCCTGTTTACAGCAGAGCTGCGTTCTTGCGCCGTTAGGCTGACACATCCGACTTCTGCGTGCATTTGTTGACCGGATTAACCTTCCCGGGGCCATTGTTTTCTAAAGTTTGCAGTTTATTATTTGTGTGTTGTCACAGTGGACCCAGTATTATTCCAGTTCGTCTCTTGATTATTTTCCACTCATATGTGATACTGCATTCCTCTTGTACATTTGTTCTCCACTCATCCTTTAAGTTAAAGGATATCATCATCATCAAGTGCCTTGCGTGGGCGATTATGCTTCTCCACAAATTACGACCTACGACGGCATGGATCAGTTCGTGTTTTGACTCAATTCCGTGCCAAAACAAAATGTTCAAGAATTTCTTTCGCAGTCTTACTCTATATATGAGTACTAATTATGCTGCAGGAAATGCAGTCATTCTATTAGAGCATGTCTGCCAGGGAAAATGCCTGGAAGTCAAGAAGACGACCATACGCCTGGTGTTTCACCCACACACCAGAAGACGCCCATATGCCTGGTGTTTCCCCCAGAAGTCGTCCATATGCCTGGTATTTCCCCCACACACCAGACGCCCAGAAGTCGTCCATATGCCTGGTGTTTCCCCCACACACCAGACGCCCTGAAGACGTCCATATGCCTGGTGTTTCCCCCCACACACCATACGTCCAGAAGACGTCTATACACCTGGTGTTTCCCCCGCACACCAGACTTCCATATGCCTGGTGTTTCCCCCACACACCATACGTCCAGAAGACGTCTATACACCTGGTGTTTCCCCCACACACCAGACTTCCATATGCCTGGTGTTTCCCCCACACACCAGACGTCCATATGCCTGGTGTTTCCCCCACACACCAGACGTCCAGAAGGTTCCCCCACACACCAGACTTCTATATGCCTGATGTTTCCCCCACTCACCATACGTCCAGAAGACGCCTATACACCTGGTGTTTCCCCCACACACCAGACTTCCATATGCCTGGTGTTTCCCCCACACACCATACGTCCAGAAGACGTCTATACACCTGGTGTTTCCCCCACACACCAGACGTCCAGAAGGTTCCCCCACACACCAGACCTCTATATGCCTGATGTTTCCCCCACTCACCATACGTCCAGAAGACGCCTATACACCTGGTGTTTCCCCCACACACCAGACTTCCATATGCCTGGTGTTTCCCCCACACACCATACGTCCAGAAGACGTCTATACACCTGGTGTTTCCCCCACACACCGGACGCCCAGAAGTCGTCCATATGCCTGGTGTTTCCCCCATACACCAAACGCCCAGAAGATGTCCATACGCTTTGTGTTTCCTCCACACACCATACGTCCAGAAGACATCCATACACTCGGTGTCTCCCCCCCCCCCCAAAATCAGATGTCAAGAAGACGTCCATACACCCGGTTTTCCCCCTCCCCCGCACTCCCCCCCCCCTTTTTTCCACGTTAAAGACCAATTAACCCATGGTCAACCAGTTCCTCGGCACATGAATTCACCTTGAACTTGGGTGTTTGATATTTGAGTTTTCCTTCTCGCTAGAAGGCCACGAGCCTTCAGATACCTGGGACAAAGTAAAGGAGAGAATGTCGCACATCGAGTAACCAGTAAAGTTCGTTGTTTGATACAGCATAGGATTATGTGGCAGATTTTCACATTGTTATTAGATGAGGAGGGAGCACGAATGGGAATATCCGAGTGCCATGATGTCGGTTCTTGTCTCATCTGAACTCAACTCCTCTGTATCTCTTTCCACAAATCTTTCCGGTTGTTACAACATGTACCAGTTCTGTCTTCTCGCAATGTGACCCAAAAAATTATGATTGTCTCTTTCTAATGTTTGTGATAAGTTGTCTTTGCGACTTAGCGCCTCTTTCGCTACCAAGGGTCCATCTGGTGCCACATTTGATCCGCTGTGGTGGCAATTGGTACTTTTATGGCCACAAAATGATCAGTGGTTTATTTGATACATTTCTGCTCCGTTTCGGAATTTTAAGTTACAGTAAACTGAAAATTTACATGGCCTGTACATATCTTTATCATCATTGTGCGGTAAAACATTTGTATTTCATAACATTATTGAGACACACCCCTACATCCAGTTTTCTGCCATTGTTTTTTTTCATTATTTGTGAAGAGACATGGTACAGAATATGCAGCAAAACTTCCTTTTGGGTGATTTTAATGAGTAATACTGTTTATATTCTTGAAGGCAAGTGGTGTTTGTTTGATTATTCAGTAAATTAAACATGATTAGCAGTATAGGAGTGTAGAAAACACCTAATAAGAGCAGTTTTTAAAATAATTTTTACCTCTTTAATTTCAGTTGTTATTATTAAACCTCTCATTATTGTCATAATATTTGTAACCTATCAATTAATTATTACCACTGTCATGTTCCTTGTGCAATCCTCTTTAACTTGATATGTAATACAATAGATCTGCTACCATTTTAACCATTTTAAAAGCATTATTGTAACACACCCCTAGTTCCAATTTTCTGCCATAAATTTATGTTTGGTCACAGCCCAGTTTTTGTTTGGTAGTGAAAGAGGAATGTCCAGATTACTCATTTCGGCTGTCCAATTAATTTTCAGCATTCTTCCATAAAACTATAACTCCAAGGCTTCTATGAAATTTTCGCTTCTTTACTAATTGTCAAGGACTCGCAGCCTTATATTAAAACTTGTTCTATATAACATGCAAGAAGAATTTTCCTATCTCCCAATGAGAAAGACTTGTTGCATAAAATGTTCTTCAATAAAGGATTTATGAGTTATTAAATCGTATTCTATATAATATGCAAGAACCCTTTTTTTGTGACTTCCAACGAATGGAATTAGTTTCTCAAGATATTCTTCATTTTCTGACAGGCGGGTTTGCTTGTTCTGTTCTGTTTTATTTAATTTCTGTGATACATTTCCCATCTCATGTTATCTATGTACCAAGGTATTGAATTTCTTTTTTAAAATGTTTTTAAAAATTGAATTTCTTTATTTGCACCAAATTAATACTATTGACTTTAATTGAACGTTTTGGCATGATCCATTTCTGTGATATTCTCATCACTTCTGTCTTATTATTCAAGCTGATTCCTTATTTAATTTTCTACAGTCACTGTATCGACCATTTTCTCTAGTTCCCCCGTCTTGGTGTTATCAAGTATGTGTCGTCAGCACAATGTGATTTGATTATATTTTGACCATCAGCTGCAATCCTTGAATGTGTTCTATGGATCTCAAACGCTCATTGTATACCGACAACAAATAGGGGACCAATAGACATCTTTGTCTGACATCACTCTTTATGTAGATACATTGACATATCAGTTATTGGGGAATCATTGAAGCCACTGAGACAACATATAAACAAATTCATAAGTATTGGTTGGCACTTATAAAAGTAGAAGAAAGATATAGATATTAGAACTTGTGAATTTATTTATTTCATTACGCACTGAAATGTTTCGACATAACTGGTTGTCGATTCTAATAGCTGCTGTTTGCTACTAATATGTATGTTCTTCATTACTATCAGATCTTTGCCATCAATGTTTAACAGATTCGGTGCTAAACAAAAAGTAAGTTTGCAGACCAAACAAAAATGGAAGAGGAAAATGGGAAGTAGATGTGAGTCACAGTTATGACTTAATAGTTGTTAATACGAGTATGCTAGCAGACATGATGTATTATATATCAAATTAAAGGGTGTTGTAAAGGGAAAACTACTGTATGTAAACCCATGGCAAATACGGGAAGGCGCTTAAGATTATTAACCATCCCATGCATTTAATCAGTTACTTTTTCTGGTGTTTGATTATTTCCGCATGGTTCACTTTGTCAAACGCTTGTCTGTGTTGAAAGCGAGCAAGCGCAAAAAAAAAAAAAAAATACTGGTTACTCGCATGAGAAGAAGACAAGGAGGAAGGGGGACAGAAAACATTAATAACACCATAGGTTTGAAATGTATAAGGCAGTGAAACTGGAAAAAGATCGAGAGTCTTTCATATTGATTGTAATTAGGAGAACGTTCTGCAAAGGGTCTGTTCGAGGTGATTGTTTTTTTTTCTTCTTGCGCTAGCTCGCTTTGATTTCGAGCGTAGTCCATACACGCTACTTCTGGAATGAATTTTGCGTGTGGGTTAGCTTGTCCTATTACCAGTGTCCTTCGCCACTCCGCCTTCAGGGGTTCTTGTAATCTACGTCCCCGAGTCAAGGACAGAAAATCAAAATTTGAGTCCAACTGACCCGGTGTAGAGGTTGAACTCCCTATATCAGAATCAGCACACCGCATGTTTAAGAACGAGCGCTGTTACCCATTCGGCCATGGTGACCTCTGAGGATAATTGTAACATAAGAAGCGATAAAGGAACAAAACATAAAGAAATATTTTCTCCCGTCGCATCTGATTAATCAAGGTAATGAACTTGTAATCGATTGACGTAAACTGGAAAAAGAACGAGTTGGCTCCCTTACTTTACAATTAATATTCTAGGTGTCTGTTGCATTGATTTCAATGCCTGCGATTCAGATTTTGCCCTAGCTCCAAGCATCTACTTAGACGAGCAGGCTGAGGCGGATCAGCATCCAAGTGTCAAGTGGCTTTCCCACATAAGGCAGGCGACAGCTGATCAGAGGATCCTACCGTCAGAGGCAACCAATGGCGGCCATGTTTACCCCAATTGACAAGGACTTATATCCATCCATCATGTGCCATGCCGGTAAGCGTGGTTGGTCATGACTCGCTATTTCACTCAATCACCAGAGTCGTGGATCAGCTCGGTGTTCCTGTTTCGGCCATGCCACGTGGTCACGACATCCAGGTATTTACTTATCTTTCTGCCAGTTGTCACCAAGTTCTCCAAGTAATTTCTTCTCATAGCATGTCAAAATTTTTTTGACTGTTTACATCTAATTTATCTAGTCAATTAACCATTTAAGTATATATACGTAACTCATCTATTGCCTTGTTCTGGACTTGACTTCATTGATAGCCAGCAGAATTTTACGTACTGCTAGCTATATAAGTTGAACCCAGAAGTAGCACATATTTTTTGTGCGTAGTTTCCACCCTTCTCATTCTGTTTTTAATGCCTTAATGAAGTCACTGTAGTGCTTTGTCTGTGGTTTATATGTTTTGTTTTCTTGCTGATGAAGCCTTGTTGTGGTGTAGGGTGAAAAGAGAGGGATAGTACATCACATCTATTGGGTGTATTTTTAATGACTGTGAAGTTTTTGAAAATATTGCCGTTCCAAGTTTTGTATTCACCCTCTGTGGAGTTCATGCAACATAACAGGTAAATACAAAACTTGGAACGGCAATATTTTCAAAAATCCCAGTCATTAAAAATACACCCTGTATTACATATATGTTCTATTACTTATATAAAGTATAATGAAACAAGTAAGTATACTGTTACACTTGTTGAATGAACAAAAGATAGAAGATACTGATTAATGTAGCCGTGGGATTGGTAAAACGATAGCTAACGATTTGCCACAGGCGTGCCCAACATATGCAAAGCAGAGAACTTTACTTTGGCATATCATCATCATCAAGTGCCATGCCGGCTGGCGTAGGCGTTCATGACTCTCCACAGATCTCGGTCTTGGGTTTTCTGGATCAATTCCGCTGTTGATATTCCTCATTTCCACTGTCCCAATCCATCCAGCATAATTTATCTTGGTCTGCCTCTTCATCTCTTCCCCTCGATCAAATGGTGACAATGTTCTCCAATGCCTCTCTTCTCATCACATGACCAAAACAGCAACACAATTGTTTGTCTCTTTCTTATTGTTGTATATAATGTTCTAGTTTCATTGGCCTCTTTCAGGCAGTCGTTGTTAGTTACTATGGCTTTAACTGTTGAAGTACCATAGGATGATTAATCGACTTCCCGTTTGTCATACTGTTATAATACTTCATCCGCCATCCATTTTTGTTTGATCCAAACCTATTTTTCGTTTGGCACTGAGTCTGTTAAATATATAAGAGCAGATATATGAAGGTGTATCAACTGTATGAAAAAGAAACATTTATATTGCTACTTCTTCTTTCATTAGCTTGAAATGTGTCTACATCTGCAATGTTTCTTGTTTTAGTTCATTCTGGTCCATAGAGTTTATCTTCCACTGTTGCTTCTCTAGGCCAGAAGGATGGCCAAAAGACCAATTTATTTTACTGTATTTACTTGTTTCATTGTCACTGTATAAGCGAACATCATACTGTACAGTATAGATGTATCCAAATTATTGCTTTTATGCCTCACATGTTTCCCAGGGGTCACTGATAATACTGATATGTTCTGTAATGTGTTAACAAGGACATTCACAGAAGCAAAAGAAAGAAGTAGAATCTTAGGACAAACAAAGCAAGCAGTAAAATCTATAGGCACAATTATTGTGTTATCAACAATTACAAACACCACTTGACACTCAACAGCTGATAAGAAAGTCATACATTTTAGTTGACAGCACAATGTTTTCACCATAAAAGATGCAACCATTAACAAAGAACAAAATACGATCAATTCATTTCAGTTCAAATTTATTCCAATCAAACATATGTAATTTTTACAACCTTAAAAATAAGGTGTTTTATTGAACTCATGTATCAACATACATATTTGCAAGTAATAAATAATGGATCATTTGGCATGATTATTACAAATGTAAGGAGTGATGGTGAATGATGTAATGACTTTAACCAGCCAACTGGCTGAGATTTATTTATTGCACACCGGAGTTACATAAAAAAAAATATACCATTGACACAAACTGATATTTTTCAGTTCAATGGACCTTCGCGTAACTGGAAACATGTTGTTCAGGAATGAAAACCAGAGCTGGAATTGCAATTATTCAGAAACTAGTTGTAAAAAAATTCCACAAACAAATTACCAGCCTTATTCAAACAACTGAACACAATGCACGAATACATTATCAATCTAACAATCAATACAACCTTTTAGAGGAAAATAGAAGCTGTATAACTTACAAAGAGACTGCAATCTCACTGACTACACATTTATATTACAAAGGCAGCATTTTTACACACAAAGTCTCAAATCTGCATAGATTCACAATCAGTTTTTACAAAGAGTGAATCCGACCGTGTTCAGGTCTTGCCGTGTCAATCAGATATTTATTTGCTTTTAGATGTTTGTTTTTTTTTTAAATTTGCATCATGTATTTATTTTAGGTCTTTATTTGGGTTCTTTTATACAAAACACCGCAGAATGTGGCAGCTGGTTGCTTCATGTGAATGATGTCGATCAGTAAAGAGAGAAAGGGGGAAAAACATTTGCCAAAAGCAAAGGAAATTAAATGTGAGGAACATCTGTTTTCAGGCATCAGCGATATTAATAAAGAACATTGAGTGGTGGTGGTGGTGGTGGTGGGGGGGGGGGGGGGGAGAGAGCAACAACAACACCGTGCTATAAAAAATAAAATGGAAATACAACATTAATTGTTAGACACAGCATGCCCTAATCTGCATATATCCAAGGCCGCCAAATACACATGCAATATTGCCTTCATAAATAAATCATGAAGTAATTCTATGGTGTAAACTGCTGAATGGATGTGAAGTAATATGGTTTCATGTGCTCTAGGTCATAGCGTTCTGAGGTTAAGAGACCAGCTCCCTTACTCGCCACTTGTCATTTCCAGAATAATCTCTGAGGCCCATTTTTAGAGGCTGGGCTAACCTCAAAAGTGTATAACTGTATACAGTTGGAAGGGGGAGAGAAGGAATATTTGAACTGGGAATTGAACTCAGGTTGCTGTGATGGTTTGGCTGTGAGCCATCATACACCCACACACATATGAATGAAGTGTGGCAAAACAAAACAGGCAACAACTATTTATTATCGGCACACGTCACTTTGCAGGTGTGCAGTTTGCATAGGCGTAGATCGATTAAATATATTACTAGCACTATAGTTTTACAGTAACAGCTGGCATACAGCAGTATATAGATGTGCATAAAACTGTTTACAGCAGAGTCTGCACAAAACTGTGTTAACATTTTTACACCATTTACGCAGTCTAATATACATTTATAGCATTTCATGAATATCTTGTTTATGAGAAACTGAATATCTTTGGAAATGTTTACAATAACTGTCAGCAGAAAGTGTTTTTAATAATCTGATTACAGAACAGAAATAATTTGGTCAAAATATGGTAAATTTAACCAGAGCATTAACTCTAGATGACCACGTGGTAGCGTAGTGGCTAGACGCTTTCCTCCGGATCCAGAGGTCATGTGTAGCATTTTGTGCTTCTAAGTTGATCCAGTCTAAAATGGGTACCAGAAATATCATAGGTAGTAAAGCTGGCCGGTGTGATATTGACTGGTGTGATATTGACTGGTGTGATATTGACTGGTGTGATATTGACCGGTGTGATATTGACTGATGTGATATTGACTGGTGTGATATTGACCAGTGTGATATTGATCAGTGTGATATTGACCAGTGTGATATTGACTGATGTGATATTGACCGGTGTGATATTTACCGGTGTGATATTGACCGGTGTGATATTGACCACATCATCCCTGGAGTACAAATCTGTCTACAAATGTGGGTCTAGTATACCCGAACAGCTTTAAGGCATGTAACAGTGGCATTTAGCATAAGTTAGGACAAGTTATTTGCTCAACGAAATAAAGTTAAAGTGCTTGTGATATGCACACAGTGGTATGCATATTGCCCAGGCTGTCAATATAAAATGTTATTTTGAGTGTAATAATAAGAGCGATATAATGAAAACCCTTTCCCAACTTAACTGAAGCACTTACTATAGGGTGTATTTTTAATGACTGTGGGGTTTGTGAAAATATTGCTGTTCCAAGTTTTGTATTCACCCTCTGTGAACTCATGCAACATAAAAGGTAAATACAAAACCTGGAACGGCAATATTTTCAAAAACCCCAGTAATTAAAAATACACCCTATTTATCAAGCAACTCATTCTTTAGCTGCATACTTCATACATAGTATATTGTTTTAATCTGCTTCCACTGCACTCCATTGCTGTATTAACTCTTATCTTAATTGTTATCTCTGTCCCATAGTGATATTAGGTTAACACCTTCAGATCCAATAGTTTATTAATGTGAAGGGAAAACTGCTATATAAACAAAACAAAAGTTACAGTAGCATCTGTGTATTGACATAACAGCCATTTGCAATTGTGGATTGGTGCCATGGACAACAGATCACATACTGCATGACTTTCCAGAAAATGGCATATCTAGGCAAACCTTCTGGCCTAGAGAAACAACAATGGAAGAGAAGTTCATTGGACCACTGAGTGAACTAAAGAAGACAGTGAAGTTTGTACCAGAGTCATCATTTCAGATACAGACAATATATTTCAAGGGAGCAAAAGAAGCAACTGTGTGAGGCAGAAAGAGTTACAAGATAATTAATTTTAAATAACTAGGAAGCAAATACAACAGTGAGAGCAAATAAACTTGAAGAATAACTCTTAAAATGGTAGTATCCTTTCAGTATTTTTGGTTCTGAAGGTGAGAAAACACAATGGTCAAAGCATAGTTTTGGCACAAAATCAGCTATTTGCAATGTTAGTTAACTGCATATCCTTTACAGGACGTCCCAAGCATTTTTGGGCTGTTCGTGATTTCTTGGCAAGTTTACGTTCAGTTTGAAATTAGCTTTCTGAACGACCAGCACTCATACAATTTTCATATAAAAAAACCAGTGCAAGGTGGTCTGCTGCCAAATCTCCCGCAGCTGTGTTTCTAACGCGGTATTGAATTGATGTGAATTTAATGTAATAAATTAAATGTAGGTTTAAATAAAACCATCGTGAAATAAAAGCAACATGGAAAGTAAATATCCGCGTGAGCTCCAAGAGTGGAAAGTTTTCAGACCCGACCAGCGTGTCTGCAGCTCACAATGTTACACCACCAGTTTGAGTCATATAGTTCAACTGTCGTGTGACGCCAATGGAATAAAGTCAACACGACCGTGATGAAATCCAGTACCCAACACAGAACAGCAAAAGCGTTTTAGTTTAGTTTAAAGCGTTAATGCAACCCATCTAAACAGTCTTCGCAGATCCACCCGCCTGCCCATGGCAACCTGAAGCATGGCTTGGTCGTGGAATCACATGTGTAGCAGGATTTCTCGGCCGCCCTTGTTGTGTCTTTTGTTGTGTCTATCCCCGGCTGGCTGACCCGAATAATTCTGGGAGGAAAATAGCAAGTGTCCCCATTACCTGAACCATCGTCAACGTTTGATGTATCTGAGAGAATTGGTCTTGGTTGGTTATGGTCTAGTTCGTTATAATCCACTTGTGTCAGGTAGCCGTCGTACCTGGTGGCGTTTCTCTGTTTGGCATGTCGGAATTCTTCTTCAATGGATTCGGGTTGGCTAGTTGAGATAATGTCACTGAGTTCGGAATCGCTGTCCTGGGCCGTATGTGTAACATCATTAGGAGGTGAGTGTACGCACGGCTTGTGAGCTGTTGGTTTGCACTTTGTTTTTGTACAGTTAGATTTAGCTGTACTTTTTATTTGTGAATGCGGTTGGTCCCCGTAAAGAACAGGTTTTGTTGTGGTTTTGTCTTTGTTAATATGATGTTTGGTGTTGGCTGGAGTGCTGAAAGCTGAGTAGGCTGAAGCCACGGTTGAACACGACGTGACTGTATCGTAACCGGAATCTTTAATGTTTTTCCTGAGAATGGGAATGATGTTTTCTTTGCTTTGAGAGTCAAATATCTGTCCCGATGTGGAATGTGACAGTTCTGAATCTTGGAAATGGTAATGTTCATCAAAAATATTCTTGTGCGATGTTTCACGGCATCTGAAACACATGTACAGTTTCTCTGTTCCCCTGGATATTTTGTTCGATACACAGCTCCGGCTTTTTCGCTTACATCTAACACACATGTGTTTCTTTAGAAATAACGAGCAGGTAAGCTTCTCTAGCAGCTTTTGTTTTCGATGTGAGCTAACATTTGACATGTTTCTAAACGCTGGTTTTACTGACTCCGAAGTAGAAATCTCGGTAGAGTCATCGTCGTTAGAATGGCTTTCGTCTCTACTTACTGAAGTGCTGTCTTCTGAATTCGTGCGCTGTTTAACACTTCTCAGATGACGTGTGTCGATTGTCAACATGCAGAAATCTTGAGACAGATCTTCATTGGCATTATTTGTCAACTGTTCTGGTAGATGCATCTCAGAGAGTCGGCTGCCGATATCGTTATAGTATTTCTGCATAGTAAATTTCAAGGTGGAACCGCAAGGATATCCCACACGGTCTGAAGCTGGAACTTGGTTTTTCTGTGTTAGAGTTTTCATTTGGGTTTTGTTCATAACGTGTGAAATGTTTTAGCGAAGTAGCGGTAGATTACCGCAAAGTTATCAACACTGTCAATATTTGTCTATATGTTGATTGTCAACAATGCTGCGTGTTATCCAATGCTAAGGACAGCATTAACTTGCGTTTCAAGATATACAACGTGCACAAATACTTGCTAGTTGTAAGAATATCCGTGATGGAAATGTATTTTCACTGTTACCATTTCCCGTGGAATAGTTAGTAAAGTATTACTTCATAAATGTAAATATCACTTTACAAATGTGAGCAATCCTCTTGATACAGCTGGCAATGTGAATAACCAGATGAAAAGTTCCCTCCAAATAAAATTTCAGAAACAAAGTCTCGTAGTTTGCAACAAGTTAAATTCAATTCGCCGATAAAACATAACAGCAATAAATGTCCTCGTAAATGAACACGCGTGTGGAATGTCCTTCTCTTTCAATATTCTGAAATGGTCTGCGAGCTATTTGTGGGCTTGCGCGCATTATATATGCGACCTCCACCGCGCCCGCGTTTCCTCGACGTCGCGTGGGATCCTAGGCTGACATGCGCGGTTTTCAACTTGTGAATTAATAATAGTCCTTTGTCATGGGAAACCCGCCTCACGAGACACTTCTTAAATGATTTGTTGCCTTACCGGGTCCAGACTCTATGTAACACACTGTTTCACCATTATTTGTAATTTAAGTGCAAAATGTTCCGGAACTTTCCTATTTTATAGTTTTTAATTTGTTCCGTCCCAGTTGTTTTGTCAAGGTCAAGAAACCAAGGCGTGATAGGTATATGATGCAAGCCGCACATTTTAAACCGAATGGCACTTGATAGTCGATGTGGTAAAACAAACCACCACATGCCGCCTTGACTTCCCACTCTATTTCTGGCGCCGATTTTTAGCCTGGGTCGACCCGGAAGCCCAAGTTAATGAAAACAAAATCCTCGCCTCAATAGGGACTCGATTCACGACCACCAGGCAAACATTCACTGCGCTACCGCAGATCGCCCCCCCCCCTTTTGTCTGCTCTTGATCATGTTCCAATGGGGCATTGGTCCGTAAGCATCTCACGTGAAGCCGTTATATCTGTTGTTTTCTCCTGCAGTTCCCATCATGCTCCTTGCCACATTATTCATATATATCCCTGATTCTCTTCTCCGTGTATTTTAGGTCTACCTACGAATGTTTCGAGCTTGCCTCGCTTCAGAGGTCACAGATTGTGAGAATCGTATGGATTTTCTGCCCTGATCATGCGGGAATGCGGGGAATGAAGAGGCTGATAAGCTGGCAGGGAATGCATCTCTGGATGGTAGATTACCTATGGTCAAGGGAGAGGTGGTCGGGAGCCTGTGGAACCAGATGGAGAAGGCGGAGGAACAGAATGAGAACCCGTATGTGGAGATAATGATATGACGGGGAATCGACAGGGTGTCTGGACAGATCTCAAAACTGTGAAGGAAGACCAGGAGAATTTTCAATCAGATGGCAGTTTGAAGCATTAGCAGTATGACTCTTCGCTGGCTGTTGAATGAGGAGATGGAGCGCGTGTGGGAATGTCCTGAGTGCAGTGATGTCGTTTCTTTCCTTAACCCAACTCATCTCACCTTTTAGATCTACCAGTGTTTCGTTGGCCGTGTGGGTTACAGTTGAAGGGCATTCTATTATATTGTTATCAGGCTTCTCAATCTGTGTCCTTTCAAGCACCAGCATCTTTTCTCTATCTCCTGCTTCGCTGGTACTTGTTTAGTTTTCTCCATGAACTACACATTGAGGGCTATGGCATAACACTTTAGTCCTTGCAACTATCCAATACAGTAAAAAAAATAAAAAAAAATAAGCCCATGTCTGTCTGAAGCAGAGTTAAAGTGATAATAATCTTAAGTACGTGGTATGGTGATCCTAACTTACATGCTTAAAGTTAATGGTCACGGTCTATTTGAGGAAAGGCACTACATGCAGGTGAAAATGAACGCCCGCTAACCACTAGGCGAGATGGATCTGCACTGCCGTCTTGACTAGACGATAGTTTGTGACGGAGTCATGCCCTCTCCATATCACAAAGCCCGGGATAAATTCTAGATACCATGTGTTGCCCAAGCAGCATGATCCCTCTCTCGGCCTGCCTAGTTTACTCCTGCTGCAGAAGCTGCCGAATCAGCAAAGCAATGTTCAAGGATCACAGCCAGTATTATCACCCCCTGCTGGTTCTACATCTTCGGCTCTACGCCCAGGTCGTACACTACGGATATACGACCCGACGATGGACCTGAACTACAGGAATTAAGGCCACCTGGCTAGTGCTGTCTCCGCGAACCGTGTAGGTTAGGGTTTTCTCTTTGCCCCAGACAGAAAATAAATCCACACCTTACCGAGGATTCGAACCCGGGTCTCCCTAAGGATAAACCGACATTCTTCTTCTTCTTCTTCTTCGTTCATCCGGAGTTTTGTTTTTTTCGGATGTGATTGCGTTGTGCCTGTTTACAGCAGAGCTGCGTTCTTGCGCCGTTAGGCCGACACATCCGACTTCTGCGGGCATTTGTTGACCGGGTTAACCTTCCCGGGAACCGACATTCTAGTTATCGTAAAATCAGAAGATGTTGTAATTTTAACTGATGCATTGTCTTTTCTCCAAGCACCAACACCCAACAAGCAACCAGAACTACAAGATCCACTGTCCCAAATATGTCAACAATGTAGAACCATACAACATAGGATCCCATCCCGTTGCGGCATACCAGGAAGAGCTGTTCCATTGGCCAACGAAGGCGTTGGTACACACAGCCAGACATTCCGGCTACATGTGTTTCAGAAAGGTAAAGATTGTCATACAGCAAATACTGCCCCATCCATTTGTTACACTGACCTAATGTGTTACAATTACCACTTTTACCTCCTTCAGTCCTAAGGTGTATTCATTTAGACCCAGGCGTAAATTGCTTTAAACTGATAACTGATTGGGATAGGCAAACACACGGTCGGACGGACAGACAGACTGACGGACAGACAGCTAGATAGATAGGTAGGCAAGCGGGAGGGCAGGCAGACAGACACACATACAGATGGTAGTTACGTAGAAAGAGGGAGAGAGAGAGGGGAAGGAGAGAGAGGAATAGAGAGAGGGGGGATAGAGATAGAGGGGAAGGAGAGAGAGGGAAAGAGAGAGAGAGAGAGAGGGGGGGTAGTGATAGAGAGAGAGAGAGAGAGAGAGAGAGAGAGAGAGAGAGAGAGAGAGAGAGAGAGAGAGAGAGAGAGAGAGAAACAACTGCCTATAACAAAAGGAGTCGTTTTAACCGTCTAATGACAGCGGGTATTAAAGTTATAACTCTGTGAAACAGAAAGAAACGTACACAGCAAAAATAAATACAACTAATTAAAAAAACAAATAAAACAGCACAACGACGTAAAAGTAAAAAATGTGGCCAAAACAATAACTGCCTGATGTGTCAAAGTGATAAATATGGCTGCGTGGGCTGATGTAACAGCTGGCTGCAGCAGTAGGCGTTAGTCAATATAGGTCGAATCCACTTTGCCACCTGGCGACGGTACAGTTCATTGATATCAGCAATGGCGAATTCAAATCTACCAGGTCGTAAGGTAGGTTTGAAGTTGTCTGATGAGAGCAAGGTCCATAAAGATGGCGGGTGAATAATTACATCAGTGCAAATTGTTCATAATAAACAACGAGGGTGGGGTACTGGAGATGTGAATCCGAGACCATTGTGCTGGGCTGGTGGGAAATTGCACTACACTCTATGTCTACATAGCTACTAACGGTTTATATATATATATAATTTTTATACAGTATATGAAGTTTGCTACAGGAGGGGGAGAAAGTGAGGGGGACATACAAGGATTATCTTTCTCTTCTTCCTCCTCCACCTCTTCCGACTCCTCTTATTGTTGTTGTTGTTGTTGTTGTAATTGTTGTTGTGTTGTTGTTGTTGTTGTTCTTCTTCTTCTTCTTCTTCTTCTTCTTCTTCTTCTTCTTCTTCGAGAAGAAGTAAGAAGAGAAGAGAAGAATGTGGGGAGAAGGAGCAGGGGAGGATGATTAAAGAAGAATAATAAGAAGAAGAAGAAGAATAAGAAGAAGAAGGAAGAAGAAGAAGAAGAAGAAGAAGGTGGGGAGAAGGAGCAGGGGGAGGAGGATGAGAAGAAGAAGAGGAAGAAGAAGAAGAAGAAGAAGAAGAAGAAGAAGAAGAAGAAGAAGAAGAAGAAGAAGGAGGTGGGGAGAAGGAGCAGGGGGAGGAGGATGAGACGAAGAAGAAGAAGAAGAAGAAGAAGAAGAAGAAGAAGAAGAAGAAGAAGAAGAAGAAGAAGAAGAAGAAGAAGAAGAAGGTGGGGAGAAGGAGCAGGGGGAGGAGGATGAGAAGAAGAAGAAGAAGAAGAAGAAGAAGAAGAGGAAGAAGAAGAAGAAGAAGAAGAAGAAGAAGAAGAAGAAGAAGAAGAAGATGCTCCAATCATCACAACTTGTGTAATGTTACAATTACTGTGTAAGAAACCGCTTGTGATTAGTTAAGTTAACACGGTTTCATAAGTTCTATTTTTAAACCTCTCAAGGTTACGGGAACAGAAAGTTCCCGGTATTACCGGTCACTGGGAATTTGAGATTACTATTATTGTCCGGCCGTCTCCCTGGCCTAGGTTGTAGCGACTTTCTCCGTAATCCCGTATATCCACTTGAGGAACGTAACTTGCGTGAGAAGCGGTAGCGGTTCTCGCCGCGTTGGTAAGTTACGGGGTATGTGAACCGGCCGCTCAAAAAGTAGTGGCAAACTACTGAGCTTAATCTTGCCAAGAAATCAACAATCAGCTGAAAGATGCTGATGTTGACAGCTAATGTTCTGTAAAGGATATGCGAAAAAAAAAAAAAAAATAAACAACTCAAACAAAAACAAAAAAAAATATTGTCCGAGTCATAAGATATTAGAATGACAGCAATCTTTTTATGGAGAGCTTGTTGAACATCAATAACTAAGACATATATTTGTTAAAAATAGTTGCACGTGCTTTACAGGACGCCGCATTCAATCCCATCATTTTTGACTCTCTTCTGTGCAATTTTACCTTCAGTCCGAAGTGATAAGAGCGTTCACGCTCTTAAACTTCCGGCACGCTGATGACGAGGTAGCGGGATCGTTTCCTAAACGTATCAGTTTGGACTGCACCTAAGCCATGCCAAATAGTAGCGCAATGGATATGACGTAAACCAATGTTCGTGACAAAGTCGCGAACCAAATCTAGATAGAAACTAAGAAGCTGACGTAAAAAAACAGAATACGTCAGGAGAATTGTCAACAACAACAAACATTCGGATCAGAGAGCTGGACAAGAGAGGCAGCACGTTGAAGTTATCTGGAACGTGGAAGATATTTACTGGCAGGACAACGTTATCATGGCCAACACATATTGCAGAGGATAACGAGAAGATTCATGAACGATATATATGAGCCCAAAATAATGGAGAGATGTGGACATATCCAAACGGGACTTAGAACGTCACAGCAAGGTCAAATCTATCCAGACTGGGAATGACAGAAGGACCGAGGCATGGATTTGAGAATTATTAGGGTCTAGCGCTTTCAACGATATATTGTATATGTTTAAGATTGTAATTACCGTCCCGCCTGGCAATAACAGGCCCGGTAAACGTAAATTGTTATTTTTCATTGATCGTCTGGAAATGCAATAGACTTGACCGTTGGGCTAATAAATTATGCCTTCAACTACATGATTGCCGGCCTTCAGATCTTTCATTGCCGTTAATTTTGCCTGCTTCGAGAATTGTTGGAGTTGTGTCACACCCTGGACCTTTTTATTGTTGCTGAATTATATTTAAATTCTATCCAGACACATTCTAGCAAGATTTGGTTCGCCGAACCTAACTAGCTTGACTGCGTTCTAAAATGGGTAGTATAGTTAACTTTAAATTGATAAAAGAAAATACCAGTGTGGAATAGAACTGGGCATTTTACTATAATAGCCTACGTCTACAGGTTTAACAATTAATAAAATATTCGAACGGCTGTTATGTCGACAAAGTTCTGCACGGGAAAAGCCATGGGATCAATGGATGAAGATTCCATTCATGTATTTCATTCATTCATAATCTCTCCACATCTACACAGGCGTGACTGGTCTTTTTGCTGGGATAATTAATAATACACACAACTGCTATTTGCCAAATCGAGGTGCTAGAAGCCTCACACAGATACGAACCCCAAACGCCTGCGGTAGTATGCGGGTGTGGTCGGGGTTGCGTACAGGTGTGGCACTCTATTCCATATGTTGAAAAGCGCTGCGGTTAAGACGCCAACCGCCGCGTGATAGTCAGAAGTCAAGACGCTAGTCTCATGTCATCATTACTTTAAATAGAAGGGGGTTTCCCTGACATGTTCGTGCCGGGTGCAGTAAGTGTCGCGGGAGGATGGGAATGAATGAAACTTCTAGGGCATTGCTTCGCGGGGTAGTTTTTGAGTCGGGAGGCAGGGAGACAACAATGCTAGGAATGTTCCTGTGGTAACATCTGCTTCTTGTAACCAGCGGGAAATTTCAGGGGTGAATCAGCTGCGGGTAAAGGGTTGGGGAAGAGGGAAAGAAAAGAAGAGAAACCGCTAGAGGAAGCAAGTCTAAACATGACACGAGAACATTGAGCGAACTCGGCGAGGCTAACAAGAATTGAGATTTATTTGTATGCGGGTCGATATTGAATGACGAATGTTTCAAACTAAGAGAAAGAAGAAAATAACAATGCTGTTTTAATGCATACATAAAACTACACATTCGACAAGGGGGAGTCGCGATGTTAAGGGTTCCGAGGAGAACAAACATGTTTAAATGTTTGTTGCATGTCCGATGCTATCAACCCAGTTCCTCAGGTTGTTCTAAACAGTGTTACGTTCAATAATGTGCCCTTGCTTTCTGAAAGCGTAATCATCGTTGAAGTCCATACTGACGCGCGTAGGAAATGATCCCGCTACCTCGTATTCAGCGTACCGGAAGTATTAGAGCTAGAGCTTTTATCCCTTCGGACTGAATGTAAAACTGCACAGAAGAAAGCCAATGAATGCTGCGGTTCAATATAGCTTCCTGCAAAGGACACGCAATTAACTTTAAGGTCTGCGTTATTTAATTTCCAGATGAGAAGAGTAAGGGTTTTACCCTCTATACCAATGGTTCCCAAGCTTTTCAAGCAGAGGGCCATATCTACTATTATCGGTAGTTAAGCGGGCCACAACGTTATAAAATTATAAAAGTCGTGCAATATCATTCTTACCTTTCTTAACTTTCGTCAGCAATATTCTAAAACTTTAAAGGCAGTCAGTGTCAGTACTAAACTGCGGTCATTTTTTGGTTTAAAATCAAAAGTTCATTTAACATTAAATTTAAATCTGTATTGAAAATCGCTATTAATGTAATTAATTTACATTTGTAACTGTTCTTCATAATCAGTTACTTAAGTTAAGATGCCAGTTTATCAATGTCTGGGCACAAATCTGTCGTGAGTCATTAGCACAGCTAGGTTACTGTCGGTGAGCCTGGAACTTATCTTGTTTTTTATAACAGCCATTGCGAAAAATGACTGCTCGCATCTGTAAGTCGAACCAAAACGACAAATGTATCTCTGGGCGAATGAACGTAAGTGTTGAAATTGTTCGACAGACAATAGTCGCCAGAATGAAATCATATGATCAGCTGAAGGTTGCGAACTGAACAGGCGCATTCGATAATATCTGAACATAACAACCACGAGCAGAGTAAATTATCGCACGCTCGGGGTGCATTTTTTGAAATTATTAAAATATATTATTTTAAATGACGAGGCCTCGCGTGCCACTTACTAACAGCTGGCGGGCCACAAGTGGCCTGCGGGCCGTGATTTGGGAACCTCTGCTCTATACGAACCGTCAGCGCAGGGGAATTTTAACGCATTAAGCCACGTAGATCTCTATACACTGATTGCACTAAAGTATTGTCATGCGTTGCACACAGAATAGGGAGTATTTTTAATGACTTTTCAGTGTTTGAAAATATTGCCGGTCCAAGTTTTGTATCCATCCTCAGTAAAGTTCATGCAACAAAATAGGTAAATATAAAACTTGGACCGGCAATATTTTCAAACACTGCACAGTCATTAAAAATACACCCGGTATGCTTGCTTGAGTTCGCTGACTATTAACTCCAGCGTGAAATCCTGTATGTCGGATGAAGACACCCTGTTGTCCAACATCAGTGTGATGTCATACCGGACTGAGGTTTGAGTATCCGTTGTCCCATGTCTGGCTTATTGGTGTACAGACTGGTGGTTCATCGCCATGCAGGCAGATTATCTCCGGCTTCGGAGGAATCATCGATCCTACTGATGTTAGGCAGATGCCTCGAAGCAACTCCTCCCGTAATAATTAACTGGAAAGTCAACGTCAAAGCTTTGGCTCAACAACAGTTAAAGTTTCACATCAAACTTTGGAAATGAAATGCGAAGAATCAACCGACGCCATTCCGATAGTGAAAGTACTTACACACACGTTTATTTGTGGTGATAGATCAATGCAGTGGTCGTCCAGACCGTAAAGTTCCCCTTTTACACAGGGATGGCATTACACAATATCTGCAAACTATATCCACGTATTATCTGACTTTACCTCGGATCGCCGTTTGTGGCATAACGCAGCCAACATTATTCATCTTATCAACAAATGCCGCAAAAAGAGGAAACAACATTAAAAGAAATTGACTTCACAAAACGCAATTGGAGATTGGGACTTAAAACTTAACATCGAAACTGGAACTGAACAAGTGACAAATGACGTGGATTCTTGGAAGGATTTCATCAGACCAAGCTCGGAAAATCATTGGATGAAAAAACCACCTGACCCGCCTTCGCGCCAGTGCATAATTAACATATATCCCCATTTCATCAGAAATGTTAATCAGCCGCACTTTTGTCTGAATTCGCTCCATGGACGGAGGTGAGAAGAGTGTGTGATCAAAAATTCAATGGACAAGGCAAAAGTCTGGATCCGAGGTACGTTTGTTGGCCCTTGATTAGACTAAGAACCCGATGTATCAAGTGTCAAGTAACGTAAACCCATGTTGTGATGTCAATTGAAATGTATGATTATTAATTAAAACCTCAGAAATGTAAAAATGCTCGACTGTAGATTCTAATGACGCAAAGCCATTCCCGGCCAGAATATTCTCTTCGATGAAACTGCCACCTCTGATATTCTTAAAGATAATTATTAACTTTAGGAAGTGCATTACACTATTACATTCTATTCTAAACAACTGTGAGAAGTGATGATTCGAAAGCAATCTTGTGCATTTCACCAGAAACAGGATGCTATCACTGTCTACAGCTGAAATGACAGTTCGTGTACTAGAACAAGTGCCTTGTTCTAAAACAGACTTATCTATGCCTATTTACGATCTGGAAAGCTGAAAGTGAAATCAATCTTTCCTTTCTCCTTTGTCTATAGAAATAATAGGGTTTGGCGAAATAAATATTTATATTTATGTCAAATTTTAATTAGATAAGAGCACTTAAGAACTGCAATACATGAGAAAGTGTGCTTCGCGGAACATCATCACGCGAAGTGAACTTAACTCATTACTCAACATAACTTAAAAACACAACACCACTCCACACCACTCATCACCACACAACACAACACTCAACATCACAACAACAACAGATAATGGAAGAGAGTTATTCGACACAACAAGAAGAAGAAGTAGTTAATTGGGAAAACACAGAATTATTTATACACATTGTGAACACCATTGAGTGGAAGAAATGTTATAAATGTATGTCATTTATTTACATGCATCTTGACACCTTCTCACTCTTGTCATTGTCTCACTGTACACGTTCACTGACCCCGGTCAAATGAAGACTTACATACAGCAGGAACAAGTTGATACAAGGCGTACACAGTGTGATAAACTCTGACCACCCCAAATTAACCCAACACTAGCTTAGAGAGAAAAAGAGGGGGAGGGGAACTAGTTCCTACTTCAGGAATTTAGGTTCTTTACCTACTTTTAAAGATTGTATTGGTAGGATTGTATATATTTATGTGAATACTCATCAGTGATCTTGGTGGCTACATACCAACAACCACCAAACACATCAGCAAACTAACCCCCTAAATCAGACCTGAGGGAGGGAAGCCGAGAGAGGAGATGAACCACAAGTGAGAGGGAGGATGACTTCGCTATGAGCAGAGCATGGGGAGGCCTTCAGTGGAGCTATACGGGCAGACCTGACGTGGATCCATCAGTCAATGGACCCTGGCTTACCTAATCTTCCAGTCACCAGGTTACATTTTCCTTGGTCGAACCCACACCCAATTTCAGGAAAAACTGATAATGTTTATGGTTGAGACACCACTATCATACTTAATATGTACAACATCAAAATGTTTACTATGTTTTCACACTTGTTGACATCTCATATATTGATGCTTGTTATTGATTGTCTGGGACAATGGTCCAATGTGCAACTGTTCTATTACTTTGTGTAAAGCACAATAGAGATGTATGTACTGACCAGAAGGCTCAGGCCAGTCAATAAATGATTAACATGAATTGACCTTCTGTTAATTTGTCAAGTTCAAACCTATCTGTGTCAACAACTTCTTTGTGCATCATGTTGTCAAAATCTAATGTGATTGATTATGTGTTTGATTGTTAAAAGATAAATTAACTCATAATGACTTACTAAAGGGGGAAATAAAAGACTCTATACCTATAAACTGCTCAACATCCATGTTTTCTTCATCTAAATCAGGCTGAGAAAATTCTCCTGACTTTCCTCAGATTTGATAAACTAAAAGGGGGCTCCAGAGCTATCAGAATCATTGGAGAAGGGGCAGATTCCCAATTAGTAAATTACCATTCTTACCAGGGCCATAATCTATATCTCCTAGACAATACTTAACAAAACGAGGCCTGCAGATAACTCAAGGTTCATATTCTGGGGTTATTGAAGATAGAAGAGGATGGGGCTCTACATCTTTTGTTAGAGATGGGGCATGCACTACAGTGATCTCCCACTCCCTTCAAAAATATATGACACCGTTTATCCCGCCATTCTCATCTGAACATTGTCTAGGTATTCCGTGCCCACGGGTCTTCTAATCGATATTGAGAATCTTCTCGTCAGACATCCTCCACCTGGTAATCCTTACAACCAAAATCTCTGAACGCCCACGGCTCCACGAAATATGTCGCGCTTCAGCCGAATCACACAAGGTCCTCTCCGTTGTCCTACCCCGTTGTTGTCTGACGTTCCCCGTTTCTAAGTTTCCTTAGTTTCTTGTGGGGTTTTCCCTATATCATTTTCTACCGCATTTTCCGATGACGTCATTCTGTCTAAACGCCATGTGGCATATATATATATATATATATATATATATATATTATATATATATATATATATATATATATATATATATATACATATATACACAGAGACATCAACCTCCTTTAAGTGCTTAGGACCTCAAAATATCTTAATCCGACCATTTTCACAGCCCCTAATTTGCATAGCCAGACTTACTGACTCTGAATAAGCTCGGCGGTCTTGTGAGTTATTCGAATGTCCTCAGTTTTTTTTCCCCCCATAAAGCAGAACCTGCTGTTAAATTGATTGATTGCCTGGATTCAAAAATTATCATCGTCGTGCTGCGAAAATATATGTTTGGGCTCCAATTTTATGCTCCACACATTGATATCCTAGCCGGTGCTACGGAGTTTGTGCATTGAGCTCAAAGACTCCCAGTGTGGATGCAAAAGAAGACCAGAGCTCTGATATAATTTCAAGTGCGAAACAGATAGTCCTTTATACAATCCATGAACTAATAAAACCTACTTTTAGAAATCTTTGCCTCGGTCAGGAAACGTGGAAACTGAAGCCCTGGCACTCAAAATTTTGACATAAATTACGAATGTAATTTAATTTAGATAATTTAAATTTCAAGAATGATCTAGATTGTTATGTATCGAATCAGTAAATCGGTGAACCAACCAATCAAGCGTTACTATAAGTAGGTAGCAATTTCTTGGATCATAAAGAGGTAAATATACTTTATTGTAACAATTGTTCAGTTCAGTACTTACGAAATATATATTATATATATATATACTAGCTGACCCGGCCCGGCTTCGCCCATACCCTGGTGGGGAGCATCTCATTTAATTCATATAAGTAGTCATATAAGCTCCCGTTCCCGTTCCCGACTGTCTGTCTGTCTGTCTGTCTGTCTGTCTGTCTGTCTGTCTGTCTGTCTGTCTGTCTGTCTGTCTGTCTGACCCGGCATCGCCCAGCTCCTGGTGTGGAGCATCTCATTTAATTCATATAAGTAGTCATATAAGCTCCCGATCCCGTTCCCGACTATCTATCTGTCTGTCTGTCTATCTGTCTGTCTGTCTGACCCGGCCCGGCTTCGCCCAGCACCTGATGGGGAGCATCTCATTTAATTCATATAAGTAGTCATGTAAGTTCCCGTTCCCGACTGTCTGTCGGTCTCCTTATCTATCTATCTGTCTGTCTGTCTGTCTGTCTGACCCGGCCCAGACCATGGTGGAGAGCATCTCATTTAAATCATATAAGTAGTCATATAAGCTCCCGTTCCCGACTATCTGTCTGTCTGTCTGACTGTCTGTCTGTCTTGGGTAAATGGAGGAGGGAGGAGGAAGAGGGAGGTGGAGGAGGGAAGAGGAGGGAGGAGGAGGAGACAGGAGGAGTAGGGAGGAATAGGAGGGAGGAGGAGGGATTAGGAGGAGGAGGGAGGAGTAGGAGGGAGGGGGAGGAGGAGGGAGAAGGAGGAGGATGAGGAGGGAGGAGGAGAATGCAGGAGGAGGAGGGGGAGGAGGAGGGGGAGGAGGAGGAGGAGGAGAGGGAGGAGGAGGGAGGAGGAGGAGAGAGTAGGAGGAGGGAGGAGGCGGAGGGAGAAGGAGGAGGGAGGAGGAGGGAGGGGAAGAGGGAGAAGGAGGAGGGAGGAGAAGGAGGGAGAGGAGGTGGAGGGAGGATGAGGAGGGGGTGGAGGAAGAGGGAGGAGGAGGAATGTGGAGGCAGGAGGAGGAGGGAGGAGGTAGAGGGAGGAGGAGGAGAGGGAGGAGGAAGAAGGAGGAGAAGGATGAGGAGGGATCAGGGGGAGGAGGAGGAGGGGAGGAGGAGGAGAAGGGGGAGGAGGGGGAGGAGGAGGAAGAGTGATGTAGGAGGAGGGAAGAGGGCGAGAGAGGTAGGAGGAGGGAGGAGGAGGAAGAGGGAGGTAGGAGGGAGGGAGGAAGAGGGTGGAGGAGGAGGAGGAGGAGTAGGAGGAGGGAGGCAGAGATGACGGAGAGGGGATGAGGAGGAGGAGGAGGAGTAGGGAGGAGGATAGAGTTAGGAGGAGGGAGGAGGAGGATTAGGAGGAGGAGGGAGGAGGAGGGAGGAGGAGGAGGCGGAGGATGGGAGGAGGAGGAGGATAGAGGGAGGAGAGGGAGGAGGAGGAGGAAGGAGGAGGACGATGGGAGGAGGGGGAGGAGGAGGAGGTGGAAGAGGGAGGAGGGGGGAGGAGGAGGGAGGAGAAAGAGGGAGGAGGATGAAGCGAGGAGGAGGGAAGAGGGAGGAGGAGGAGGAGGAGGAGGGAGGAGTGAGGGAGAAGGAGGAGGGAGGAGGAGGGAGAGGGAGGAGGAGGAGGAGGAGGAGGAGGAATGATGAGGAGGGAGGAGGAGGAAGAGGATGGGGAGGAAGGAGGGAGGAGGAGGGAGGAGGAGGAGGGAGGAAAGGAGGAGAGAGGAGGAGGAGGGAGGAGGAGGGATGAGGAGGCGGGATGAGGAAGGAGGAGGGGGGAGGAGGGAGGAGAAGGAGGAGGAGGGAAGAGGAGGAGAGAGGAGGAAGAGGGAGGAGGAAGAGGGAGGAGGAAGAGGAGGGATAGGAGGAGGGAGGAGGTAGGAGGAGGAGGAAGGGGAGGAGGAAGGAGGAGGAAGAGGGAGGAGGATGGAGGAGGAAGAGGAGGGAGATGGGAGGAGGGGAAGGGGAAGAGGAGAGGGTAGGAGGAGGGAGAGGAGGAGGAGGAGGATTATAACGCATATGCCTGTAGATTTAATAATGGCTGAAGTTGTTCCATGTCTTCTTAGAGTTGGCGACAGTGTAAAGAAATATAAAATCTTCAAACTTGATAGAGATAAGGTAACTATTATTTATTTATTATGTTGTTAATCACCTACATGACTGTAGATAACTTCTTAAGCATAAAAAGATGAGTTACAATGTTATGCATTATGCATTATTTTTATGAAAACTTTGAAAATGCCTTAAAGATTGTATCATTATTTATTATAACTCATATGCCGGTACATAACTATAGACAAACAGTTTATAAATCTTTGAAAACGATGCAACAATATGACTATAAGGTATACAGAAAAGTTATTAAAAGTTATGCCCCTTGAAATAACTTTTCTAGAGTTAAGTCCCCTCGCTATATAGAAATTATAATGAAAAATGAAAAATTAAATAATATTAAGTAAGCAGCCGATTTCACACTAAAAAATATCACAGTTGGCAGCGCGGGAATGAGAGGAAGACGTGTAGAAAATTTCATCTCAATCGGATGGACCGTTCGCGAACGCATAAAGGACATACATACAGACGGAGATTCTCTTTTATATATAAGACTAGCCGACCCGGCCCGGCTTCGCCCAGTCCTTGGTGGGGAGCATCTCATTTAATTCATATAAGTAGTCATATAAGTTCTCCGTTCCCGTTACCGACTATCTGTCTGTCTGTCTGTCTGTCTGTCTGTCTGTCTGTCTGTCTGTCTGTCTGTCTGTCTGATATATATATATATATATATATATATATATATATATATATATATATATATATATATATATATATATATATATATATATAAGTTCGACCTTGTTCAACCTGCTTCTTCAGAGTCGGTTATAATTGAGATCCACTTTGTGTGTGGATGTTGATAATCTCTCCTTTCTTGCTCTCTAGGTAACAATAAAAACTCTTAACATGTTTATATCTTAAGTTGCCCGTGTGGGGTCCCATTGATAAGAACGGGAGCATTTGTGAAATAGGTCAAGAAGCAAGATTTAGCCCAATGAACGCTTGAGTATTTCATCAGTTCTGTTTTTAAACTTCACGAAGTTTGAAACAGACGATCACGCTTAAGCGTAGACAATAAGAACTACGGTAGAAGACAACCAAGGTCGACCGCTGCCAACAATTCTGTGAGAAAACCCCGCTGTACCGGCCTGGCAAAAATAATAGGAAGCTATATTTGCTAACCAGATGTTTATTCGTTCGTTATGTTTTTGTTCGTTTCGTCACTGGAATGTTGGAACTTCTGAGTTGTTATCATCATCATGTGCCCCTCCAGCTGGCGTAGGTGCATCTCTCCACAGATCTCGGTCTGTGGTGTTCTGAATCAACTCTCTTGATATTCCTCCTTGCCACAGTCTCAGTCCATCTAGCACAAGTGATTCTCAACCGGTGGGGAATTCCCCCCCCCCCCCCCCCTACGAGGGGGGAATTTTAGGGTTTCCAGGGGGGGGGGGGGGGGAATGAAGACCATTTCAAGATCGCGTTAATACAAGAACCGATTACTTGATATTGTTTTTCCCTTCATAATTTACAGTTATGTACGTCTCATCCTTCTAATATTAATTTTATAAAGTAAGTAGACCCACAAATCATGTTTTATGTGGATGTCTAGACTTGTTTTAGTATATGCTATTAAATTTACCTTCCATTTTTACGTATACTGTGTAGGGGCGGGGGGATTTTTAGATAGGAAATATGAAAGAGGGGGAATTACGTTCTGAAAATACGGTGAAGGGGGGCACGGGTCAAATTTTTGATAGGAAAAGGGGGGGGGGGGAGAGAATGACGTTCTGAAAATATGGTGAAGGGGGGCACGGGCCAAAAAAGGTTGAGAACCACTGATCTAGCATCAATTCTATAGGTCTGCCTATGTCTCTTTTCCCATTGGTCTTTCCAGTTGTCACGATGTTTTCTAACTGTTATGTTAAAGTTAGTTGCATATCCTTTACTGGACGTCGCAGTCAAACCCAGCATTTTTTGCTGTTTGTGATTTCTTGACAAGTTTACGCTCGCTCAGTATTTTACCATTGCTTTCTGAACGTTTATGTAGCACAGTTTTAATTCACTGACTACGTTTGTTATATTGGTGTGTGTTGTTGCAACTTTGTTATGCATTCTGAAGACACATTAAGCTAAGTTAGTTGTATATCCTTTATAGGATGCACGTTGCAGTCAACCTCATCATTTTTTTGACTTTTCGTGATTTCTTGACAAGATGACGTCTAGTAGTTTGCCATTGCTTTCTGAACGACCGGCATTTATACCTTTGTTTGGGAAACCTACACAAGGCGGTATGCTTCCAAATCGCCAGAAGTTGTGTTTCGAACGCGGTATGCGGGATTACGAATGGTGTCGGCAACCCCTTTGCGATTGAGCCAGCGCAGACAAACTGTTGAACGTAAAATTGCCTAGTAGTACATCAACCAGAGGTTGGGATTCATCGTAACATCCTATAAAGGAATACCAGCACTTTGATGATATACGGCGGCTACAAGGAGACAAGTTAGTTGAATATCCTTTACAGGACGTTTGCAGTCAATGCCAGCATTATTTGCTGTTGTTGATGTCTTGGCAAGTTTACGTTCAGTAGTTTGCCATTGCTTTCTGAACGGCCTGCACCCATACAATTTCGTTAAAAACCAGCACAACGCTGTCTGCTGCCAAATCGCGCGCTGCTTTGTTTCGAACGCGGGTATGCGGGATCACGAACCGAGTCCGTAACGCCTTCGCCACAGAGACCGGCCAATGAGACGAGATGCTGGACAAATCTAAACCATGGAATTGAAACATATCATCATGCTTGCTTGCTTGCGTTCGCTGACTGTGAACTCCAGCGTGAAGTCCTGTATGACAGATGAAGACATCCTGTTGTCCAACATCAGTGTGATGTCATACCGGACTGAGGTTTGCGTGAGTATCCGTTGTCCCATGTCTGGCTTATTGGTGTGCAGACTGGTGGTTCCTCGCCGTGCAGGCAGATACTCTCCGACTCCAGAAGAATCAGCGATCCCACTACGTTAGCCAGGACCCCGAAGGGACCTATTGCCCAGGACGCGCGACTAGGACGTGTTAGTAGGTCTTGGCCAGTATAGCACCTGGGCCTGGTGCCTTGGCCAGTATAGCACCTGGGCCTGGTGCCTTGGCCAGTATAGCACCTGGCCCTGGTGCCTTGGCCAGTATAGCACCTGGGCCTGGTGCCTTGGCCAGTATAGCACCTGGGTCTGGTGCCTTGGCCAGTATAGCACCTGGCCCTGGTGCCTTAGCCAGTATAGCACCTGGGCCTGGTGCCTTGGCCAGTATAGCACCTGGCCCTGGTGCCTTGGCCAGTATAGCACCTGGGCCTGGTGCCTTGGCCAGTATAGCACCTGGGCCTGGTTCCTTGGAAACACCTCAGCGTCCCACACATATCATGTCACAGGGCATTTGCAGAACGTCACTCTCATCACGGCTGACCTAAAACCCTCCCGGACTCCAGACATTTCTCCAGCCTCATGCCCCCTCGTGCCCAAGATGTCTGCAATGCCCTGTGTCTATCTTCGTGCTGGTCGATCATTGTCTCATCTCCCAGTAACCATACCCTCCATCACTGTTCTCCTCCCAGCCAATGTGATGTTTGATACGGAAAAAACTATTTTAATTTCCGAAACACGATACTGTTTGTGAGGCAGTTAGTTGTCTTCCCTTTTCAGATCTTGTTGAATTTATGTAATTTTCTTATTTTTGGTAAACGATATTCTAAGGAATGTTTGATCTAGCATTTGAGCTCAAAACGCCTAATTTTCCTCTTTAGTGATTGCGAAATTGTCCATGATTTACATCCATAAGTTGCGACAGGGAAGATGCATGTTCTCAAACATTTTACTTTAACTTGTTTGCTGGTGTTGTCTCATAGGTTCTTAACTGATTCAGTGCCAGAGGATAATATATCGCCAAATGCGACCTCCCGCTTGGACAGAAGGGTCGTACTAGTGTCGTGTTATTTGTTTTGTTTCGTGTATCTTCCTCAATTTCAATGCTCAGTGAGCGGAAATTTACATAATAATACTTGTTCATTTGATTGTGTACAATTTCTGGTCCAAACCTCCATTTTGTTTGGCGCGGAGTCAGTTAATACTGTTTAACTTCTGCTTGTCGTAGTCAGCCTGCGATTGAATTCTTTGAAACAGTCTTCATGCTGTAAATTATGGAGTCAAGATCTGTGACATTTTCAATTCCTTCCTTGTTGACTGTAATCATTGGTTTGTATGTAGTTTTGTCCGTGGACATTATATTGTGTGTGCTGAGCTTAAGAAAATTTTTTATTTTCACTGTATCTGGGAAAATATTGCCGCAAGAAATGATAAAAATAACGAA
>JACEFZ010005385.1:180000-302500 GCA_014155875.1 Cepaea nemoralis
CTATCTCCACAGAAGACCGTGTTGTAGACCTTTCCACGGCGCAATCAATCAATCAATCAATCAATTAATCAATCAATCTTTTGTAACAGGAAAAATGAATATCAAGGATAGGAGGACATAGTTTCCTATTCGTGAGTGCTCAAAGACAAAGAAGCGCAACACTGACTTTTAGTGGGCCAGAGAAGAAAAAGATAATAAGAAGAAAGAGAAAAAGAGCACCTTATATATTCTCTCCAGTTAACAAAAGAAAGGGATAGATAATTAGACAGAAGATTTCCAGGACTTCTTTGAGCGGGGGATATACTGTTGTATACCCCAGACAAAAGATCACACTGTTGGACTGTAACAACATCAATGAATGGGACCGACAATGACCAACATTACTGGGACAACAAAGGCTAAACATAATGCAACAGCAAAGACTAGATAAACAAGGTAAAACAATACGCATCAGTCTTTATTTTGTCCAATACTGTAGCACATATTCATAACTATGCGGATGACAAAGTGTGGTTACTTATGGACAAGACAATCAACACTCTACATCACCGACATTCATATAGGCAGTCTGCCGCATATAGCCAGACCTCTGCCTGTTGTGGCCGAGCCTACAGAGTACTCCTAAGACCCTGCTACGATGCCTATACAGCCGGCTGACCAGGACTGGACAACAGAGAGACCATTACTTGGAAAATAGAAAGTAACACAACTCTAAATCTGAGTATGAGCCTTACAGTGCGGAGACGGGACTCACCATCCTGAGACACACAACACAACACTATGGATCCCTGTAGTACACAGCGGAAAATCAGTGGATTGAGCTCCAGATATTACCAAACCCCTGTGCCTCAGCCAAATCCAATATTGTGCCTAATGCCACCAGAGAAAGTCATGTCCCCAAACTGATTGGGACACATTACTATAACAAGACCACAACTTCAAAAATAGAAGTATAAACATGAGTGTGAAAGGTTGAACCAGGAACTACACCTTTAACCACACAGTAACAAACTAAGGTATGGAAAGCTTGACTATGGGATCAGTTGGGAGGGGAGGCGGAAAATGTGAGGTAAGGGAAAATGGGGGGTAATTAAGGATCCAGGGCTGTTCCCTTCGACAGGAATCACATCCTCCACCATCGTGCATCAGTGTTCCAGCAGGGCATATTTTGTGAGTTCAGCCGAACTGGTTTCACCATACAGATATTGGCATCTGTTGGTGGGGAATACAGAGACTCATCCATGTCATGCCGGAGGCATTCAGGCTTCTCCATGGGTGGTGATGAGATGAGGGACCAGCTCGGGTCCTCTCCTCTTGAGACCATCCACTCGCCTGTATCGGCGGTTGTTTCCGAACTCAATCCCCGGGCAAAATCCGCGCTCAAATTCTAACCACACAAATTACCCATGATCCTCCAGCTGCGGGGGAGGGGTTCTTGTCGTTGCACTCAGCCAAACATACTGTGGAGCCGTGCCGTGTCACGCGGCTTCACAATCAATCAATCAATCAATCAGGTGTCGTCTGCACAATGAAGGTTGGCTTCAAATGTATCTCCAACACTGTCTTTTTCTCCCCAAGATTCTACATTCTGTCAAACCTCTGGTAGTCCACTTGTATCGTCTACCTATTGCTTGCATACCTTCAGCCTTACCCTTTTTCCACTGGTAAATGGCCGGAAACCGACACCAGAATATTATATACCGCTACCACTGGTTCTTATAACCCCTTTCAAGTGAAGGAAACAGCGTGGCATGCAAGACCGGTACGGGAACATTGCATCTGCAGAGCGGCACGACGACCCATGGATTGTTCACCAACCCAGGATAGGCCGCAGGAAGAATTGCTTCGTTGTCCTAACCTGCGTAAGTTCTTATCCAGGTCGTGCAGCCTCTGTAGTTATCATATGCCCTGCCTCTGGCGTAGGCATCCATACATCTCCACAGTTCTAGGTTCTTGCTGTTATAGATTAATTCTTTCAATGACATTCCTTCCCTGCACCGTCCCAGTATCTTTTGTTATGCCCCAGTCTCTTCTACCTCTGATTTTTCCAGTCGTCACATTTTCTGAACCGTGTCTTCTAATTATATGATTGTACGAGCCCATACTTATCATCATCAATTGCCATGCCAACTGGCGTATGCGTTCATGTCTCTCCACAGATGTCGGTCTTTGGTGTTCTGAATCAGCTCTGCTGATGATATTCCTCTATGCCGCCGTCTTAATCCATCCAGCATCAATTGACTCCCGTTCCCATCTCCCTGTTGTGCATCCACTTTGAAGTGGTAAAGAGGCTTGCGTGTTCCTATGAAACCATAAGACGGGAGTGCAGCTACTGGGAGGATTCCCATTTTGGAAAAGTCAAGGAAAAGTCAAGGGACAGGGATTGGCGAAGCGATATACAAGCCTGCTATGTAGTAGGTAACTTAGAATACACGCCCATGGTGTGGAACACAACGGTACAGACGACAGTCGGACAAGTTTAACATCATGAGAGAACCCAATCGGACAAGTTTAACATCGGATAAGTCATGAGAGAACCCAATCAGACAAGTTTAACATCGGCTAAGTCATGAGAGAACCCAATCGGACAAGTTTAACATCGGCTAAGTCATGAGAGAACACAATTATACAAGTTTAATATCGGCTAAATGATATAGCCTCAATCATGTGAGAAACCAATCATAGACAATTCTTGATAGTCTTATGTCATGCACGGACGTGTATCGGCAGGCGAACAGATACACACCGTTGGAGATCGCAAGATCTGGAGAGGTATGAACGTCCGCGTCAGTCGACAAGACACATGTTGATGAAGGAAAATAGTTAGTTGCATATTCTTTAAATGACGCCGCAGTCAGTCTCAGCATTTTTTTGGCTGTTTGTGATTTCTTGGCAATCTTACGTTCAGTAGTTTACCGTTGGTTTCTGAACGATCGGCACACATACCATTTTATGAAAATTATCGCAAGGCGGCGGCCTGATACAAACTCACCGACAGACGATAGTTTGTAAAATTGAGTTATACCTATCCATAGCACAACGCCTGGAATTTAGAGACCATGTTTTGCCCATGCAGCATGATCCCTTTCTCGACCTGTCTAGTTTACTCCGGAGGAAAGGTAACACAAATACACCTAGAACAAGACCAGCAGCCAAAGCTGTCGGATCAGCAAAGTAATGCTCTAACTGTCCGCATGTCGGATCTTCGGTCCTAGACCAGATGTCGTGGCCTTGTCTGCCCTGCCATGACATTTCGTCTTTTAGTTGCATCTCCTCACACAAGGACAAGGCGCTTACCCTCCCAACTGTGCTCATCTGCCCGAAGATGTTATACGATAGCTCAGTCATATCTGACTTTTACATGACTTAATTCGCTCGTTTACTCATTGCTTCTATAGGCAATATGGGAAGAGTCAAAAGCTAGAAAAAGCAAACCCGAAAAAATATCTGTTGAAGTCGAATGTACTGAGCCAAGGCCTTGACGAAACATTGAGGCCCAACTCACTCCATGATGAAATTTGCTAAAACCACCGTTTTAAGTTTAAATTTCGTCATACATCAATACAAGTAGCAGCCAGCCAAAGGAGTACACAATTTAACAGGGAATGTTGACAATTACAAGGCAGACAAAACATAATCCTTCCTTGACCCCAGGCCACACCCGGACAGTGGATTTCTCACGCTGTGAAAAACTTGTCGCCCATTCGTGCGTGCACACGACCCCAGACAGAGCCTGCCCTACCAAAATATTTGCCCAACAGGTCGGACAGATAAAGAATTTGAAAAGACCTTTCGTTTATCCGAATAGTAGTGTGAAGCTGTTCATAGTGTGGTGAAATAATGAGAGCTGAGATGTTTAAAAGAATGTTCACAAGTCACAGCAGATTGCTAAGTTAGAATAGAAAGTAACAGGAGTGAGTGAAAATTAAACCGAATGGATCAGACAGATAAAGCATTTAAAAAGAACTTTCGATTCACCAAATAGCAGTGTGAAGCTGTCAAAGTTAAGTTTGAAGCTGTCATAGTTACATGTGAAGCTTTTATAGTTAAGTGTGAAGCTGTTATAGTTACGTGTGAAACTGTCATAGTTACATGTGAAGCTATTATAGTTACATGTGAAGCTGTCATAGTCACATGTGAAGCTGTCATAGTTACATTTGAAGCTGTCATAGTTACGTTTGAAGCTGTCATAGTTACGTGTGAAGCTGTCATAGTAACATATGAAGCTATCATAGATACACGTGAAGCTGTCATTGTAGTTACATGTGAAGCTGTATAGTCACGAGTCAAGCTGTCATAGTTACATGTGAAGCTGTCATAGTTACATGCAAAGCTGTCTTAGTTACGTTTGAAGCTGTCATGGCTACACGTGAAGCTGTCGTAGTTACGTGTGAAGCTGTCATAGTTACGTGTATAGCTGCCATAGTTACGTGTGTGGCTGTCATAGTTACGTGTGAAGCTGTCATAGTTACGTGTGTAGCTGTCATAGTTACGTGTGAAGCTGTCATATTTATGTGTGAAGCTGTCATAGTTACGTGTGAAGCTGTCATAGTTACGTGTGAAGCTGTCGTAGTGATGTGTGAAGCTGTCATAGTTATGTGTGAAGCTGTCATAGTTATGTGTGAAGCTGTCATAGTTATGTGTGAAGCTGTCATAGTTATGTGTGAAGCTGTCATAGCTATGTGTGAAGCTGTCATAGCTATGTGTGAAGCTGTCATAGCTATGTGTGAAGCTGTCATAGTTATGTGTGAAGCTGTCATAGTTATGTGTGAAGCTGTCATAGTTATGTGTGAAGCTGTCATAGTTACATGCAAAGCTGTCATAGTTACGTGTGTAGCTGTCATAGTTACGTGTGAAGCTGTCATAGTTACATGTGAAGCTGTCATAGTTACATGCAAAACTGTCATAGTTACGTGTGAAGCTGTCATAGTTATGTGAGAAGCTGTCATAGTTACATGCAAAGCTGTCATAGTTACGTGTGTAGCTGTCATAGTTACATGTGAAGCTGTCATAGTTATGTGTGAAGCTGTCATAGTTACGTGTGAAGCTGTCATAGTTATGTGTGAAGCTGCCATAGTTACGTGTGTAGCTGTCATAGTTACGTATGAAGCTGTCATAGTTACGCGTGTAGCTGTCATAGTTACGTGTGAAGCTGCCATAGTTACATGTGAAGCTGTCATATTTACGTATGAAGCTGTCATAGTTATGTGTGAAGCTGTCATAGCTATGTGAAGGGTATGTGTGAAGCTGTCATAGCTATGTGTGAAGCTGTCATAGCTATGTGTGAAGCTGTCATAGCTATGTGTAAAGCTGTCATAGTTATGTGTGAAGCTGTCATAGTTATGTGTGAAGCTGTCATAGTTATGTGTGAAGCTGTCATAGTTACATACAAAGCTGTCATAGTTACGTGTGTAGCTGTCATAGTTACATGTGAAGCTGTCATAGTTACATGTGAAGCTGTCATAGCTACACGTGAAGCTGTCGTAGTTTGCGTGTGAAGCTGTCATAGTTACGTGTGAAGCTGTCATAGTTATGTGTGAAGCTGTCATAGTTACGTGTGAAGCTGTCATAGTTATGTGTGAAGCTGCATAGTTACGTGTGTAGCTGTCATAGTTACGTATGAAGCTGTCATAGTTACGCGTGTAGCTGTCATAGTTACATGTGAAGCTGCCATAGTTACATGTGAAGCTGTCATAGTTACGTATGAAGCTGCCATATTTACGTGTGAAGCTATCATAGTTACGTGTGAAGCTGTCATAGTTATGTGTGAAGCTGTCATAGTTACGTGTGAAGCTGTCATAGTTATGTGTGAAGCTGCCATAGTTACGTGTGTAGCTGTCATAGTTACGTATGAAGCTGTCATAGTTACGCGTGTAGCTGTCATAGTTACGTGTGAAGCTGCCATAGTTACATGTGAAGCTGTCATAGTTACGTATGAAGCTGCCATATTTACGTGTGAAGCTGTCATAGTTACGTGTGTGCTGTCATAGTTACGTGTGAAGCTGTCATAGTTACGTGTGAAGCTGTCATAGTTACATGTGAAGCTGTCATAGTTATGTGTGAAGCTGCCATAGTTACGTGTGAAGCTGTCATAGTTACGTGTGTAGCTGTCATAGTTATGTGTGAAGCTGCCATAGTTACGTGTGAAGCTGTCATAGTTATGTGTGAAGCTGTCATAGCTAAACGTGAAGCTGTCGTAGTTTACGTTTGTTGCTGTCATAGTTATGTGTGAAGCTGTCATAGTTACGTGTGTAGTTGTCATAGTTACGTGTGAAGCTGCCATAGTTATGTGTGAAGCTGTCATAGTTACGTGTGTAGCTGTCATAGTTACGTGGGAAGCTGCCATTGTTATGTGTGAAGCTGTCATAGTTACGTGTGAAGCTGTCATAGTTACGTGTGAAGCTTTCATAGTTACATGTGAAGCTGTCATAGTTACATGTGAAGCTGTCATAGTTACATGTGAAGCTGTCATAGTTACGCGTGAAGCTGTCATAGTTACGTGTGAAGCTGTCATAGTTACATGTGAAACTGTCATAGTTACGTGTGTAGCTGTCATAGTTACATGTGAAGCTGTCATAGTTACATGTGAAACTGTCATAGTTACATGTGAAGCTGTCGTAGTTACATGTGAAGCTGTCATAGTTACGTGTGAAGCTGTCATAGTTACGTGTGAAGCTGTCATAGTTACATGTGAAGCTGTCATAGTTACACGTGAAGCTGTCATAGTTACGTGTGAAGCTGTCATAGTTACGTGTGTAGCTGTCATAGTTACGTGTGAAGCTGCCATAGTTATGTGTGAAGCTGTCATAGTTACGTGTGAAGCTGTCATAGTTACGTGTGAAGCTGTCATAGTTACATGTGAAGCTGTCATAGCTACACGTGAAGCTGTCGTAGTTTACGTGTGTAGCTGTCATAGTTACGTGTGAAGCTGCCATAGTTATGTGTGAAGCTGTCATAGTTACGTGTGAAGCTGTCATAGTTACGTGTGAAGCTGTCATAGTTACATGTGATAATGAGGAGTGTGATGTTTACAAGTCACAGAATAACATAGAAGATGGCTAAGCTAAAACAGAAAGCAACAGAACTGAGTGACAATTAAACCGACTGGATCAGGAAGATACAATTAAACCGACTGGATCAGGAAGATACAATTAAACCGACTGGATCAGGAAGATAAAAAAAAAGGTTAAGTGGTAAGTGGTTCGGCTACATTGCACCTGGTTTTATCACATATGGCTTAGTCTATTCCCGCAGTCTGACCTGCCGAGAGCGTCGCACAAATTATGAGTTCCGGAGCTCCAGCGACGACCCCTAGAAGTAAATTGCACTTGTGAACAAAACGTCGCAGGCCGGAATCGAACCCACAACCCATCAGAGCAAGAGATAGTCGCGGTAACCACTTCGCTTCGGAGACTCCCGCGGGGAGAAACATAATTCGAAATGAACCTTTGTTCCTCCGAACAGCATGCAAAGCTGTCATAATTTGGCGAGATAATGAAAACTGAGATGTTTGAAATAATGTTTACAAGCAACAGATTAACCTAGAAGATAGGACAAGTTAGAACAGACAGCTTGAAAATCGAGTGAAAGCGAAGGCGTCACAAGTGTGGAGTATAACCGGTAAATTGCCTGTCGCGACAAGTTTTTGAGGCTGTTCAAGTTGACACTCAATGGTCGGCAGACAGGACACACCGGAACCCTTCACGTTCCCGAGCATTCTATTATCAAATATCAAAGCTGAAGAATGATCGGAATGCCGAACCGTCTTGTACTATCTGTCCTTGTTTTGGAGATTTTGTAAAACCCGGTGACTGAGGAGAAAATCTGTGATAGCCAAGGACACCAGCACTTTGGCTACCGTGAATGAAAAAGTAAAGATTAACTGATTCAGTTCGACCTAACAAAGATGAATGGCGGAAAATGGGACGTAGGATATGTCACAGTTTTGACTTAAAAGTTGTTGATTTATTAGTTGTTTCGGGGTATGAGGTTTGAAGATTGAGCACAACCCACTTCTGGCAACGCTGATCGTATTCCGGTCGAACCTTGGGCATTGTCCACGTTAGATTGGAAGCACTAGACTTGAGTTTTGCTCTCGTTTGAGCTCGTCAGTAGTGCATATCCCTGACTGGATCCGGGATCGAACTCCGGATCACCGGCGTGTGCGGCGGGTGTGCAACCACTTGACCATACGACTCACGCTAGACGCGAAAACGTTGTTGATATGGTAGCAGACATGTTCTATTATATATCAAATTAAAGGGGGTTACGTAAGAAAAATTATTCCATATAAGCCGTTGCAGATACGGGAAGTCGCATAAGATGATTAATCATCCCATGTCATTTAATCAGTTAAGTGGAAAAAAAAAAGAAAATAAATGACATGTTGACTCGCCCTAAAGCGCTTGGACATATGGTGCTTGGGCTGACATTTTGCCTAGACCAATCGGCACCCTAGGGGTGATGTGGACGATATCACTTCCCGTGACATTCCCTGGTGCTCATTGTAAACGGGTCAACCTGGTCAGTTTTAAAAATCCGTCTCGATGGGGATTCGAACCCATGACCAGCGGGCCGGAAGTCAAGCGGCTGACAATTACGTTACCACGTATGTCAATCCCGGTGAAGATTTAACCAGAACTATGGGTGTATACCGATATCTAATGCCCCCTGGTATCTTCGGTAGTGAATTGGCATTCCAAGTATTCTCAGATAAAAGTTGTTACATATCCTTTACAGGATGTAGCAGTCAAATCCAGCGTTGTTTGGCTGTTCGTGATTCCTGGACAAGTTTACGTTCAGAAGTTTGCCATTGCTTTCTGAACGACTGGCATACCATCTCACCAAAAATAAACAAAAAAACAGCTGTATTTCGAACGCGTGTATGCGAGATTATGAACACGTAGCCGGCATTTGCTCTATTGAATTGATGTGAATTTAATGTAATAAATTAAATGTAGGTTTAAATAAAACCATCGTGAAATAAAAGCAACATGGAAAGAAAAATGTCCGCTGAGCTCCAAGAGTGGAAAGTTTTCAGACCCGACCAGCGTGTCTGTAGCTCACAATGTTACACCACCAGTTTGAGTCATATAGTTCAACTGTCGTGTGACGCCAATGGAATAAAGTCAATACGACCGTGATGAGATCCAGTACGCAACACAGAACACCAAAAGCGTTTTAGTTTAGTTTAAAGCGTTAATGCAACCCATCTAAGCAGTCTTCGCAGATCCATCCGCCTGCCTATGGCAGAAGACGGTAGAAGAATAAGAAGAAAGCATGCAAACAAGACACAGACTATGACGGAAGTGGGATAACATCATTAAAAGAGACGAATATCAATTTGTCTGCTGAAGTATACAACCTGGAAGACCCATCACTGCCATCCGTCAATATGGAGACGGCGACTCTTTGACCGGCAGCACAGCGACTGGTTAAATTGCATGTCCCTTTTGTCGCCACCATCAACTCTACACCAGGCTGACTATCTAGGCAATTTTTACGTCCAGTAGTTTGCCATTGTTTTCTGACCGAGAGGTGAATGTTGAAGTCCAAGCTGACGCGAGTAGGCAAAAATCCTGCTATTTCGTCATCAGTGTACCGGGAACTTAAAAGCTAGACCGCTCTTATCCCTTCGGCTACGTGGAAATAGACGTCGGGGAAACCCAAAGGATAACACGCTCGTTTTTAAACTTCCGGTGCACTGATGACGAGGTAGGTGGTTCAACCCAGACACAAGCATTGAATTGGACTTCAAGTTTGACTTACCTCTGAAGTTGGAGTTTTTTCGCTTGATGGCGAGGGACACTGTTAATAGGGAAAGCTAATCCACACGCAAAATTCAGTCCAGCACCACTACTTTTATTGTTACTTTACTTATTCAGTTATATCGTTTCTTTACTTATTCAGTCTTGGAGATTTGTCCGCAACAGACGAGCAACATCTCAGGCGGGCCTATACTCGCTGGTCGCGAGATCCGTACAGTGGCAGGCAGGGAGATTTGCTCGCAGCAGACGAGCATTTTCTCCGGCGGGCCTACTCTCGTTAGTCGCGGGAGCCGCACGAGTCAGGCGGGGAGTCTGACGGTAGTACACTCTTACAAGATCCAGACACTCGCGTTTGACAGGTGTACGCGCCCAGTGGTCCGGACGCGTATACGATCTTTACATGCGGGATTTGGCTGAACGCCTCTAAGTCAAATCCCAAGGGTTTAGGGTCTGGCCATCGCTCGTCTCCTGCTCGTGGAGGCGAGGTCTCGGAGGTTTGAAGCTGAGCCGCCAGCGTCTGCAACCTACCTTGTTCCAGACGTATTGTTTATCCATTCCTCTGGATCAAACAAGGCAAGGCCGAGAGAGGGAACTTGTCGTTTGGACACCGCGTGTTCTCTAAAGCTCTGCCCAGGCATTGTGATGGAATTTTGGCCAAACTCCAACTCACATACTTTGGTCTGTCAAGACTGCAAGGTGCCACTCACTACTATTGTAGTGTGTATGAACTACCCTTGAGTTCAAAGCAAGTCAGCGTAATAAAAAAAAACATTGACTTCTCGTTCAGAAAGCAATGGCAAACTATAGACCGTATAATGTCTTAGAAAAGCAATCTGGGGTCGAGGTTGATTACAACGTCCTGCAAAGGGCATGCACCGTTTTAAATGTACGACCGACTGGCTAGACACAAGTTTTGACAACAGAGCCATCCATCCGGTCCGCAAAGAGACGGCAGATAGAAAAATAATTGAAGTCGTATCCCCCGTCGACCTCTGAGTACTAAGTGCCTCAGCAATGTTCTCTCGCATTAAAAGCATGTTTGAAACGTGCTATTGATTCTTTGAGCTTTGTACTGCGGCTGTTGTAGCAGCCTGTTCATTACCCTACTTAGACCTGTCGAGCCATCTATAAACATATCTGGTTTACTTAACAGTGCTTTGTATGCTCACGAAGAATATATGTGGTTTCGTTATCGTTACGTGTAATGCCGGGCGGCGCAAGTCATCTTATTCCAAAATAAGCAGTCGGCCGTGCGTTGCCGAAGTCCTTTAGGGAAGGAAAAAATAGTTACTGCAATACATGTCGTAAGAGACGATTAAGTTGGGTTTATGGGGTGTCTACCCCATCTCGTATACAATTATAGTTGTAAAATCCAACCGGTTAGTCTAATGATACGGAAATATGAATTAAACGCACGATACAAGAATACTCTTATAGAACATGTCTGTTTTCTTGCCTTGACAATACCAGGTGGCCAAGCCATCCAGGTATTTTGACTTCGCGTCCTTGACTTGGGGACGTAAATTACATGTGCCCATGAAGTTGAAGTGGGTTCGCTGATGGCGAGGGACACTGGTAATAGGGAAAGCTAACCCACACGTAAAAACCAGTCGAGTACACTAGAAGTATTAGCACGTGTATGAACTACGCTTGGGTGAAAGCGAGCGAATGCAGAAAACAATAAAATGACGACTTTATGCGTTTGATCTTATTTCTTTATGAGTGTGCCTTTTGTAGTAATTTGCGTGGTAGTGTAAGTGATTAGTGCATCTGCCTGCCAAGACAGTAGCCTGGATTCGATCCGCAGCCGTCGTGATAAGGGAGTCGAGGTGGCGTAATCGCTGAAAGCTTACCTACCAGTCCGAGGATCAAGACGTTCGATCCGCATCGGGGCAGATCGGAATTGTTCAAACTAATCTGGGCTCCCGGATCGACCCAGCCAACAGTAGCTATAGATACCAACTGGATCATCATAGTGACGTCACGTGGCCGTTGTCCTTTTTGACAAAGAAGTCTGACCTGTAGGTTAAAAAACAAACACACACATTCAAGGTTCCCATGACACGATTAAGACGCATTGGGCAAATGGGACTTCACGCACATGTTTATAGACCAAACGGCACTAAGTCTGTGACGTGGCCGGAATTATACCGGTCGCTTTTACTTCCCTAGACATTTCCCTGGTACCCATTTTAGAGCCCAGGTCTTTTTTTGGGGGTTAAATTTCGTCCCATTGCGGATCTAATCTAAAACGACAGGTGTCTAGCAACTACACTGTCACAGCTCCCTCCCGGATCTGTATTTGCAGTAATTATCATTGTTTTTCCGTCGTGTATCATTATTTATTCATAATACCACAGAAACCATGGCAACAAGAGCTTAGAGAGGGCATGCATAACGGCGTGAGTCAACCGCCAGAAGAATCAGTGATTGATTCCCAGACGTAATCAAGTTGGAAGTAGCGAGTACTTGATAAATGACTAGGTGGCTTTTCGGGTTGTGAGTTTCTTCTTGAACTACATTGCTTTGTGTTGGATAAATAAAGCTTGACGAGGAAGGGAAGAGGGCACCTGTTGGATTGGGGAAGTCATCTGATGTCCATGGTAATGGAAAATGTGTCCCGTGCTAGGTGACCGTTAGTGTCCCGTGCTAGATGAACTTTAGTGTCCCGTGCTAGGTGACCGTTAGTGTCCCGTGCTAGGTGAACGTTAGTGTCCCGTGCTAGGTGACCGTTAGTGTCACGTGCTAGGTGACCGTTAGTGTCCCGTGCTAGGTGAACGCTAATGTCCCGTGCTAGATGAACGTTAGTGTCCCGTACTAGGTGAACGTTTGTGTTTCGTTCTAGTTGAACGTTAGTGTCCCGTGCTAGATGAACTTTAGATCCCCGTGCTAGATGACCGTTAGTGGCCCGTGCTAGATGACCGTTAGTGGCCCGTGCTAGGTGACCGCTAGTGTCACGCGCTAGATGAACTTTAGTTCCCCGTGCTAGGTGACCGCTAGTGTCCCGTGCTAGATGAACTTTAGTTCCCCGTGCTAGGTGACCGCTAGTGTCCCGTGCTAGATGAACTTTAGTTCCCCGTGCTAGGTGACCGCTAGTGTCCCGTGCTAGATGAACTTCAGTTCTCCGTGCTAGGGGACCGCTAGTGTCCCGTGCTAGATGAACTTTAGTGTCCCGTGCTAGGTGACCGTTAGTGTCCCGTGCTAGGTGAACGTTAATGTCCCGTGCTAGATGAACGTTAGTGTCCCGTACTAGGTGAACGTTTGTGTTTCGTTCTAGTTGAACGTTAGTGTCCCGTGCTAGATGAACTTTAGATCCCCGTGCTAGATGACCGTTAGTGGCCCGTGCTAGATGACCGTTAGTGGCCCGTGCTAGGTGACCGCTAGTGTCACGCGCTAGATGAACTTTAGTTCCCCGTGCTAGGTGACCGCTAGTGTCCCGTGCTAGATGAACTTTAGTTCCCCGTGCTAGGTGACCGCTAGTGTCCCGTGCTAGATGAACTTTAGTTCCCCGTGCTAGGTGACCGCTAGTGTCCCGTGCTAGATGAACTTCAGTTCCCCGTGCTAGGTGACCGCTAGTGTCCCGTGCTAGATGAACTTTAGTTCTCCGTGCTAGGTGACCGCTAGTGTCCCGTGCTAGATGAACTTTAGTTCCCCGTGCTAGGTGACCGCTAGTGTCCCGTGCTAGATGAACTTTAGTTCCCCGTGCTAGGTGACCGCTAGTGTCCCGTGCTAGATGAACTTTAGTTCCCCGTGCTAGGTGACCGCTAGTGTCCCGTGCTAGATGAACTTCAGTTCCCCGTGCTAGGTGACCGCTAGTGTCCCGTGCTAGATGAACTTTAGTTCTCCGTGCTAGGTGACCGCTAGTGTCCCGTGCTATATGAACTTTAGTGTCCCGTGCTAGGTGACCGTTAGTGTCCCGTGCTAGGTGAACGTTAGTGTCCCGTGCTAGGTGACCGTTAGTGTCACGTGCTAGGTGACCGTTAGTGTCCCGTGCTAGGTGAACGTTAATGTCCCGTGCTAGATGAACGTTAGTGTCCCGTACTAGGTGAACGTTTGTGTTTCGTTCTAGTTGAACGTTAGTGTCCCGTGCTAGATGAACTTTAGATCACCGTGCTAGATGACCGTTAGTGGCCCGTGCTAGATGATCGTTAGTGGCCCGTGCTAGGTGACCGCTAGTGTCCCGTGCTAGATGAACTTTAGTTCTCCGTGCTAGGTGACCGCTAGTGTCCCGTGCTAGATGAACTTTAGTTCCCCGTGCTAGGTGACCGCTAGTGTCCCGTGCTAGATGAACTTTAGTTCCCCGTGCTAGGTGACCGCTAGTGTCCCGCGCTAGATGAACTTTAGTTCCCCGTGCTAGGTGACCGCTAGTGTCCCGTGCTAGATGAACTTTAGTTCCCCGTGCTAGATGACCGTTAGTGTCCCGTGCTAGATGAACTTTAGTTCCCTGTGCTAGGTGACGTTTGTGTTTCGTGTTAGGTGGATGTTTGTGCCTTTTTCTAGGTGACTGTTTGTGTCCTATACTTGGTGGATATGTGTGCCCCTTCTAGGGTTCGGGTTAAGGTTCGGGGTGTGTTAGGCTTAGGGGTAGGGGTGGGTGGGTTAAGGTTAGGGTTAGGGTTAGCCGGCTCCATGGCGAAGGGTGTTACGGACGCAGTTCGTAATCTCGCATACCCGCGTTCAAAACACAGCTGTAGGCGATCTGGCAGCAGACCGCCTTACGTTGGCATGTTACGAAATGGTATGAATGCCGGTCGTTCATAAAGCAATGACAAACTACTGAAGTATTCTTGAAAAGAAACCACAACAGCAAAAATGCTGGTTTTGACTGCGACGTCATGTAAAGGATATGCAACTAACTTTTAGGGTTACGGGCAGGGGATGAGGCTGGGCGGAGGCGGGGCAGAGGGCGAGGGTGAGGTAGGGTTAGGGTTAAAGTTCGGGGTTGAGGTAGGGTTAGGATTAGGGGTAGGGGTAGAGTTAGGGTGTGGTGGTGGTGTGATACGGTAAGATGGCGAAATATGACTGCCCACGCTTATCGGCATGGCACATGAGTAGTAGTAGTAGTAGTAGTAGTAGTAGTAGTAGTAGTAGTAGTAGTAGTAGTAGTAATAGTAGTAGTAGTAGTAGTAATAGTAGTAGTAGAAGAAGAAGAAGAAGAAGAAGAAGAAGAAGAAGAAGAAGAAGAAGAAGAAGAAGAAGAAGAAGAACTGCCAGTAATTTGTCTCTGTTCACACGTCCACAAGTCAAAGACGAGAAGTCAAAGTTTAAGTCTAATCGACAGTTGTAAGGAGAGAACCCACTACCCCGCCATCAGCTCACCGGAATTTAACATTTAGGCCACGCGACTTCCTTCGAAGAGTATTAAACTTACTTCTCTCGGCCAGGTGTCCGACCAATCCACTACTGGGGCGCATTGGAATTGCCTGACCCAGTTTATTTTAAGTCAGGGAAACAAAGAACACCGGACATATCTCTCCTATAGGAAAGTGACTAGTGAACTAACGAAAGACTCTATGATCTGGTATTTAAAATACGCAAGTCACTTCAGTCTCCGTTGTTAGACCCCCGTGAAGGTGGCGGGAAGTAGCTAATGATTGGCGATAAGTGTCCGTTGGTTACATTCTTCTGTGTCACAAAATAGGATAATTTAAGACCCCCAGAAGTAATACAAGATTACACGCTTGTTGCAGGTCTGGACTTGCGATAACCGCCTTGTTCTTAAATGTGACTTTGGGGATATGTGTTTTAGTGCACTGAGTTTGAGAGTTCATGCACACAGCTTCACAATGTAAGCGAACATTGAGAATAATGGCGGGAACATGGGGGGGGGGGAATTATTAGGGAAGTCAGTATAGCCAGATGGATAAGAGCTCAGGTCGATTTTAAAAACATCTCTGTCTGGACGGGGATTTGAATATAATATCACACGACAGGCAGGCTAGCGTGTTAGCCACTGCGCTACCAGTGTTCTCTGACTTTCATTAACTATAAACTAATATATGTGAGAGTGTAATGTTTCACATCTACTGTGGGATTCCCTTATTTCTCTTGCTTGCTCCACCCTTTTCACAATGAATAGCCCTACCCTTCTAATTTAATCACACTAGCTGCACCTAGCTTAGTCTTCTTTTTTTTCCCCACCGAACTGCACTTCGCTAAACAAGCAATCTCACAAAGGACACACACATCTGTGTCACCAGAAGTCAACGGAAGACGTGCTAGGTGCTAGGTGTGACGTTAGAAGTGTTGCAAAACCACTTCCTGCGGGGCGGGATAGCTTCCAAGTTACAACGTCTGCCATGTAAGGTAATATTAACTAATTAAGTGTGGGGCTGAGTGGTCTCGATGTATGGTGTCAGCCTCGAGTGCTGGAGGTCCCGGGTTCAAGCCCCAGCGAGGGCCGGGATTTTTTCACGTGGACTTCTTGTAACAAAACTTCCCCTGGTCTCTGGGTAGTTAGGTCGGATGCTCGTGTGTATTGTTGCGCGCGTAAAATATCCCTTGGCAATTGGAAATAGAAAAATAGTAGCCTAACGGCGCAGCCCGGGCAAAATTTCGAGTTAAAAATCTACCCAAAGTATTTCAGGATCCTCGCCGGTGCTACGGAGTTCGTGCACTGAGCTGAGTTTTTCAGGACTCAGGCTTGAGTTAGGAGTATAACGGAGCGCTTATGGGTTATTGATCCGTCGACTAAACTAAACTAAACTAAACTAATCTAAACTAATTCAGTGCCGAAAGAAAATATATCGCCACATGTGAGCCCCCCAACTGGACAAAAGGACGATATATCGCCAAACTAGGATCATCGTGTTATTTTTTCGTTCCGCAATGTTAATACAATGTCAACAAGTGAATCGGTACAATTATCTCGGAACAGTCATAACATCTGATGGGAGATACCTTGAGGAGATTAGAACAAGAATTGCCATGGCGAAAGTAGCCTTTAGCAAGATGAAAAACATTCTGACCAATAAAAAGATGTCAATTGAAACGAGAAAAAGAGTCTTGAGGGGGTACATAGAGCCTGTTCTTTTGTATGGATGTGAAACTTGGACAATGTGCAGTCAAGCTGAAAAACATCTGATGGCTGCAGAAATGTGGTTTCTGAGGAAAATGCAAAGAATACTATGGACAGATAGAAAAAACCAATGACCAAGTACTACAGGAGACAAATGAAAATCGTAGATTGATTAGAGAAATTAGACGTAGACAGTCAAAATTTTTTGGACATGTTATGAGAAGAAATGGACTGGAGAACTTAGTGACAACTGGCAAGATCGAAGGGAACAGACCAAGAGGAAGACCGAGAGGAAAATATCTGGATGGCTTGGCCACATGGCATGGACGAGACAGGAACACTGAGCTGATCCACGACTCTGGTGATCGAGGAAATGGCGAGTCATGACCGCCCACGCTTTCCGGCATGGCACATGATTGATTGATTTAATGTTAATACTCAGTGAATAGACAGATACTTTACAATACTTATTCAGTTGATTGCGCACCATGCTTTGGTCCAAACGTACTATATTATTTGGCACTGAATCAGTTCAAGGACCTTATATACACGGCCTATAGTGCATCAGGCTTATGGCAAGAAAGATCCCTTTTGTACACCCAAGGCGCATTGGGCAAGTGGTGCTAGACTCATGTTCTGATAGACCACTGGGCACTCGGTCAGTGATGTGGTCAGTATTCCACTGCCCGCCTTTATTTCCCAAGACAATTCACGGTACCCATTTTAAGCTTCGATTACAGGATTATATCAAAGATATAACACATACGCACAAACTCAACGTCAACTATCTACCCACACCGCCTTTAGTTCCAGCGACACTTTCTAGTAGCCGTTTAAGGCTAATTCGGCCTGGGAGTCTAGATCAATGGAAACAAAATTCCGCTTCGATTAGACTTGAACACATAGATTACTCAGACAGGCAAACATTCTAGGCACTTCGGTGCTGCTTCACCTAGATCTTCAAGAATTTCAGCATGTTTCTTCTTGATCAACGCTATTCTAAGAATTATTATGTAACAGCAGTCTCGCCTTTCTTCTCGATCAACGCTATTCTAAGAATTATTCTGTAGCAGCAGTCTCACTTTTCGTCTTGATCAACGCTATTCTAAGAATTATTATGTAACAGCAGTCTCGCTTTTCTTCTTGATCAAGGCTATTCTAAGAATTATTCTATAACAGCAGTCTCGCTTTTCCTCTTGATCAACGCTATTCTAAGAATTATTATGTAACAGCAGTCTCGCCTTTCTTCTCGATCAACGCTATTCTAAGAATTATTCTGTAGCAGCAGTCTCACTTTTCGTCTTGATCAACGCTATTCTAAGAATTATTATGTAACAGCAGTCTCGCTTTTCTTCTTGATCAACGCTATTCTAAGAATTATTCTATAACAGCAGTCTCGCTTTTCCTCTTGATCAACGCTATTCTAAGAATTATTATGTAACAGCAGTCACGCCTTTCTTCTCGATCAACGCTATTCTAAGAATTATTCTGTAACAGCAGTCTCGCTTTTCCTCTTGATCAACGCTATTCTAAGAATTATTCTGTAACAGCAGTCTCATTTTTCTTACACAATGATTGTGAAATGGTCGACGAGTCACCTCCGTTTGTTGCCTCAGGAAAGATCTATGTTCTCATTCAACATTTACAGTTATTTCTGCTTTGAACTCAAGCGTAGTCCATACACAACACATGCTACAACTTCTAGTACACAGAATAGATTTGTGCGTGTGCATCAGCTTTCCTTACTACCAGTGTCCCTCACCATCAGGCGAACCCACTCTGACTTCAAAGGTACTTTCGCTGTTGGCATCAGCACACCGGATGTTTAAGAACACGTGCTCTTACCCATTTGGCTATGATAACACCCTTTACAGTTTAAAAAAGCCTTTCCACCAAAAAAAAAAAAAGCCTCTCTTCAGCGAACCCCCCCCCCCCCCCCCCCCCCCCATCTCTCTATTGCTCCCCTCTCTCTTTCTTTCTCCTTCTACCATTCCCCTCTCAGCATCTCTCTCTCTCTCTCTCTCTCTCTCTCTCTCTCTCTCTCTCTCTCTCTCTCTCTCTCTCTCTCTCTCTCTCTCTCTCTCTCTCCATCTCGCACGAGCAAAAGTTACACATAATTGTTTTCAATCTTTTGCTATGTTTAATGTGTGATCCATTCAGTGATACCATTAAACTTGTTTAAATAAAACTATGTGAGAATGGAAAAAAAAATGAAACAAAACACAAGTCAAATGTGGAAACATCATTACAGTTGTTATACATTAACTCTCAATGTAAGTAAACCAAGTTACAGATCTTATAATAACATTTCCCGGAAGGTTAACCCGGTCAACAAATGCCCGCAGACGTCGGATGTGTCGGCCTTACGGCGCAAGAACGCAGCTCTGCTGTAAACAGGCATAACACAATAACGTCCGGAAAACGAAAAGAAAAAACTCTGAATGAACGCAGAAGAAGAAGATAATAACATCTAAGCATATTAACCGATTCAGTGCCAAACAAAACATAGGCTTGCACCAAACAAAAGTGGATGACGGAAAAAAGGAAGTAGGGATTTGTCACAGTTATGACTTAAATGGTTGTTAATAGTCGTCGCAGACAAATTGTTTTATGTAACAAATTAAACGGGGTTGCGTAGGGAAAACTACTGTATGTAAGCCAATGGCAGATGCGGAAAGTCGCTTAAGACGATTAATCATCCCATGGTACTTAATCAGTTAAATATATATAGTGTATTTTTAATGACTGTGGGTTTTTTTTAAAATATTGCCGTTCCAAGTTTTTGTATTTACTTTTTATGTTGCATGAACCCCACAAAGGGTGAATACAAAACTTGGAATGGCAATATTTTCAAAAACCCCACAGTTATTAAAAATACACCCTATATGATGCTAGCGTCATATTTTTTAAATTGACCAATCGGCGCTTGATCAGTTATGTGGTCAATAACTCCGGCCATCCTTCTCTTCCCATAACATTTCAGGTCGCTCATAATAGGTTGGGTTGATCTGGGTGCCAGTTTTAATTTTGTTAATGACTTCGATGAAGATTCGAACACAAGGCCACAGGATCAGCAGGCTAGCGTCGTAGCCCCTGCGCTAACGTGGTCCCCAAGTCTGAGTGTGACACTCAACATTCTCACAAGCTTATTTGTGGGGTTACGTTTCAGGTTAGCATTGGTAACATTAAATTAATTGCTCCAGATCGAATTATTACTGACAATTCCACCACACAGTTTCGGAAAAGACTTAGAACAACAGGAATGAAATAGAGTCATGAGTATTACTTACTCTGGACGTATTGGATCTTAACTACTGGAGTAAGTGGAGGTTAAATATTGTGGCAATGTGTGATCTACGTCAAGGGGCGTAATTTATATGAAGAGTAAAGAATATTGTATATGAAGCGTAAAGAGTAATATACCAGAAAAGTAAAGAGAATTGCACATGAAGAGTAAAGAGTAATGTATATGAAGAGTAAAGCAGTACTGTATATGAAGAGTACAACGTACTGCTTATGAAGGACTAAAGCATTCTGTATATGACGAGTAAATCTTACTGTAAACGAAGAGTAAAGCTTACTGTGCTCGAAGAATAAAACTACTTATAAATGAAGATTAAACGCACGGGGACACCGCTGATATAATATAAATAATCACTGGTCCCACGGTCTCTCAAAAGATGAAAACCGCTCCATATTTAAACAATGGCATCTGAAAATAGAACTATTTGAATACTAGATCACGCTTCAATACAACTATTAACGTCTTTTCTAAAATATGGCGGTAAGGAATTTTAAATGTATGCTAAAAGGGTACGGAAACGTGCAGCCACTGCATTAAGTAAAGTACAGGGCGCGTGGCCTGGTTGTTGGGGCGCAGATGTAACGAAGCAGTTCGGTTCATAAAGTTCTGTGTCTTCTCCTTCCTAATATGTCGGCCGATGGGAGCGCGTCACACCCATTTAGGGTTCCAAATGTTGCTGTATGTAGCCGAGGCGCGGTGTTGGGGTGAGCGCCCAACATTGCTTAAATACCTCAATGGCTCGTGAATACATAACCTATGCAGCAAAAGTCCAACTCCTGGCCTTCACGCGGCGGACCTGTTTAAACTAACAGGAGAAGGGGCGACGGCGAATCTCTGGCGCCGGAAAATAACCAGTATGCTCTAGATGTGTATGCACGTACATGCATGCGCAGACAGGTGTGTGCGCGTGTACACATCTACACTCGAGTGAGACCACAGTCTGCTCTAGCAAAGAAAGGTGCTGAAGTCGGAGGCAACCAGCCAAGAGGCGCACCACAGAAATCAGGATGCCACGCAATCACGCAAAATGAAATATGTCGACTACTGCTAATCGTTATGGTGCTCGCCCTGCTTTGGACCCCCAGGCAGGTGCAGTGCCGGGCCCTATGTCTCGAAAGGGTCCAACCCCAACTACTGGAGGTCCTTCTCAGATGTCCTGTGGAGCCAGGGAGCATGAGAATAGGATGACTGGCCTTACCAAACGAAGACTTAAAATAATGCACTGGAATGCGGAGGGAGTCAGCAACAAAAAAATAGAATTAGAAAAAATCTTGGACCAAGAAAAAGTAAGCATATGTTGCTTGCAAGAAACTCACCTCAATGAAAATATAGCCTTCAAAATCAGAGGCTACCAGTGTTACCGATCTGACCGAAAGGACAGGCGAAAAGGTGGGATACTGACCCTTGTAAGAAATAACATCATGGCTTCCCAAATCAAAGTCTACATGGAAGGGGCTGAGTATCAGACACTTAAACTTAAGACAGGTAATACAGATCTACATCTGATCAATTACTACTGTCCAAGTGACCGCCCACAGGCACTGGACACACTACCACTAAAAGAAAAAATGATTGTGTGTGGCGATTTCAACAGCCACTCGCAGAGCTGGGGCTATGATCACATGGACCAGAGAGGAGAGAGACTGGAAGACTGGCAGGATGAGAATAGATTCATGTTGATTAACAAGCCGTCCGACCCACATACTTTCTACTCGAGATCATGGCACTCTACAACTACACCTGACCTGGCTTTTCATTCACCAGACCTGGAGTGGAACATTACACGAATTGTTGGGAAACAACTTGGTGGCAGTGACCATCGGCCAGTCTTTCTAACCGTAGAAAATGAGCTTGTAAGTGAAAGCAGCACCCTCTCGAGGTGGAACTACAAGAAAGCAGACTGGGCAATCTACAAGCATCGCACCAGCATATTGGTTAGAAACCTGAACACTGAGAAAGACATAAATAAAGTAGTTGAAGAGTTTGGGAAATGCATACTACAGGCAGCGCGAGAAACAGTACCAAGAGGAGCCCGTAAACAATATAAACCCTACTGGAGTAGTGAACTGGAACAGTTGCATAATGATGTTGAAGTGTGTAGAAAGCAAGCAGAGGCCACACCCAGCCAAGAGCACCACAATAAATTCCAGCATGCAAAAGCCAAATTTCAAAGGGCCAAGCTGCAGGCTAGACGGAAAAGCTGGCAGGAGAAAACGGAGTCTCTGAACTTTGAAAGAGACACAAGGAAATTGTGGAAGCTAATAAAACAGCTTAATGACGAGGGCACAGGGAGAAACTCAAAAATTGCGCTACATAAAGATGGAAAAATCTTAACAAGAAAGCAAGCAGCTGACCATTTTGCGGACTCATTCGCACAAGATAGCAATATCAAAATTAGTCCAGAGAAACAACAAGAGATTCGAGAGAAACGACAACATACAGGACAGAAGGAAATAGTACATGAGGTTCTGGAGGCACCCATCACAATCAGCGAACTGGAGCTAGCCATATCAAAACTGAAAATGAGAAAGTCACCAGGAGCTGATGGTATCTCCAATGAAATGATCAGGAACCTAGGAACAGAGGCCAAAACAAAGCTGTTGCAGATCTTCAATAACAGCTGGACCTTAGGCAGTGTTCCACAAGCCTGGAGAGAAGCAATCATGATACCCCTCCTAAAATCAGGGAAAGATGGTTCCATTGCCTCTAGCTACAGACCAATTAGCCTCACCAGCTGTCTCTGCAAAACACTGGAGCGCATCATCAATCACAGACTGCAGTGGTACATTGAAAGTAAAAACATCCTTGTGCCACAGCAGGCTGGCTTTAGGCAGTGCTACTCTACGGAAGATCAGACAACCTACCTCTCTCAAGAAATTGAGGATGCATTCCAAGAGAAGAAGCTGGTGCTTGCGGCATGGATAGATCTGAAGAAAGCCTTTGACAAAGTCTGGAAAGAAGGTCTGATGAAGAAACTGAGAAACTGCAAAGTCAATGGAAGAATGTACAAATGGGTGAAAGCATACTTGCACAACAGAAGAGCCCGAGTACAGATAGACGGACTCAAGAGCAAGAAAGTACTACTGCGTCACGGTGTCCCCCAGGGCGGAGTCTTGTCCCCCACACTTTTTCTAATCTTCATCAATGATCTTGTTGCTCACCTACCGCATGGAATTAAAGCGGCAATGTACGCCGATGACCTGGTTCTATGGAGCACAAATGAATATGCATCAGTGGCCACCAGATTGCTACAAAGAGCTGTAGATACATTTGCTGCATGGGCAAATAGATGGTGTGTCAGCATAAACACTGACAAGTGCAGCACCACCCTATTTACCCTCTCTCCAAAACAAAAGGCAGGGATCATCCAGATAAATGGAACTCCCCTAAGAGAAGATAAAGAACCAACATACCTTGGAGTAACATTTGATGGCAAGCTGACATGGAGAAAGCACATCAACAAAGCAGTAGCAAAAGCCAGAAGGAAAATAGCCATCCTGAGAAAGCTAAGTGGAACCACATGGGGAGCCAGTACGAAAATACTTAGCAAAGTTTACCAACAGAGCATACGACCACACCTGGAATATGGGTCAACTGCGTGGTGTTCAGCATCAAAAACCACACTACAAGAGCTGGACAAGGTGCAAAATCAAGCACTTAGAGTCACCACAGGAGGGATGAGATCAACCCCTATAGTGGAAATGGAGAAGATGGGGAGGACACAGGCACTGAGTGAGCGCAGAGATACGAAAACGCTAATACAAGCAGAAAAGTTCCTCAGCTTGCCAGGCCACCCTATGAAGAACAGATTTGAAAACCTAGCTATGGGGCGGTTGAAAAGAAGTAGTTTTATCCACCAGGCCAAACGACTCTGCAGAGAAACCACTAATCTGCCCACAGTTGGTATCCCCCTAACAACTATTCCAGAGCGAACTCCATGGAAAGATGAGCATAGACTATCGTTACAAATCCAGACAAAAGTGAGAGGAATATTTGACAAGGAAGAACAGAACAGTGTGCAGCGCAGAACAGCCACTCTCAGCTTCCTTGATGAAGAATACCCACAGGATCTCTGGATCCGAGTCTACACAGATGGGTCAGCACAAAATGCTGTTCGAAATGGAGGAGCGGGAGTGTACATAGAATACCCAAATAATACTAGGGACACAGCCAGAGTACCGACAGGAAAGTACTGCCATAACTATGATGCCGAAATTGAGGCAATCAAGATAGCAACAGAGAAATTACTAAATAACAGCAATGGTACACAACCTGTGGTGCTACTAACAGATGCAAAATCAGTACTCGAGGCGCTCCTCTCTGGGAAATTGCCAGTACTAAGGACACTACTTTCTGAACTTAGCAGTCAGCATAAAGTCACCATACAGTGGATACCATCCCACTGTGGAGTACCCGGAAACGACAGAGCTGATCAATTGGCTAAGGAAGGAGCCTAAAGAAGAACAGCCTGATGTGCCCGTTACATACCACCAAAAGAAAAGAATGATCAAATCAGTCAGAAAGCCACCAAAACCTGCTCAAGATGACTACCACGTTATGGACAGACCAGAACAAGTCATTATTCTGCGCCTCAGAACAGGACACAATAGATTACTCAACCACATGTATACAAAATTCAAGATTGGTGAAACAGCCATGTGCACATGTGGATTGGCGTCGCAGACAGCAGAGCACATACTCCAAGACTGCCCAAAATATAACATATCTAGGCAACCTTCTGGCCTAGAGAGACGACAGTGGAAGATAAACTCTATGGACCACTGTGTGAACTGAAAAAAAACAGTTCAATTCATGCAAGAGACGACATTGCAGATATAGACATATTTCAAGCGAACGAAAGAAGAAGAAGAAGACCACCCATTTATACATCGCAGAGATCTCACTGCCCAAGTTGAGTTGAGTTGGGCTAAGATCTGACACCACTGCACTCAGGACATTCCTATACGCGCTCCGTCTCCTCGTTCAACAGCCAGTGTAGAGTCACACTACTAATAGTAATGAGTACTAATCGTTCCCATAACTATCTGATTGAAAGTTCTGAATGCAATTTTCTCGGAGACGCCTGCGGGGAAAGTCGCTGGAGCTACGGAGTTCATGCTTTGTGCGACCTTTCGGCAGGCCGCCCTGGGAAAAGAGACCGAGCCATGTGTGATAAAACCCGGTGCGATGAGGTAGATCTTTGTGCCTTTTAAACCCCTTTGCCTTTTTTTTAATGGGCCAAGCAGGAGGACACAGTAAGCTCCTAGCCATGCCCTCCCCTTCCCACAATGTACGTTTAGGCTAGAGATCCAATACCCGCACGCACGCACGCGCGCGCGCGCACACACACAAACACACACACACACACACGATAACAATAAATGACACTAACAAGGCTAGATTTAAAATCTACCAAAATGTCACCTAGCTGAGGTCAGGTCCTGAAGACTTGTTTATTAACGAAGCAAACTGGTTGGTAGTGTAGTGGTTAGAGCATCGACATACTGACTCTCAGCGATCAAAGTTCATTCCCCAAGACAATTACTTAGGCTCATTCTATATACAATGTTTGCCTAACCATTTCAAATTCAGAAAATTTCGCGGCACTAGCTCAAGAAGGAAATTACCACTTTGAAAGATCAAGAGTTAATTACTTTTAAAGATGTTTTTTTTCCCCGCTCGCTTTGCACCGAGCTCAGACCACACACGAGCCACTACTTCCGGTAGTTGCTTCTATTAGTGAGTGCACTAACCTGATTTTTGCCTTCCTTAGGTTAGATTTCCTTATTACCAGAGTCCCTCGCCATTAAGTGAACCCACTCCAATATCTGAGGTACTTGTAATCCCGTCACCAAGCCAAGGACGAGAAGTCAACATTTTAGTTCGGCTGACCGGTGTTTGGACCCACTACCCCGCACCAGCACAAGGAAGTTCAAGTGCGAGCGATTTAATAATTTCGCGGCCATTGAGCTCCTTCTGAGCATTTAGTTCCCCTCTCCTTTCGTTCGTTTGAAATGTGTCTATAACTACAATGTTGTCTTTTGTATGAACTTCACCGTCTTTTTTAGTTCACTCTGTGGTCCATAGAGTTTATCCTTCACTGTTGTTTCTCTAGGCCAGAAGGTTTGCCTAGATATGTCGTATTTTGGTCAGTCTCCGAGTATGTGATCTGCTGTCTGCTGCGCCAATCCACATGTGCACAATTGGTTCACTAATATCTGTCTTGTTCTTATCCTAGGCGAGAGGTGACTAATGACATAGCATTTAAAACATTGCACGTAAAGGAGTACCTTGTTGTAATAATCCTGTACTTTCCTTTCACTATAAGTCTTAATATATCTATACTTTCCTTTCACTGTGCGCCTTAATATGTCTGTACTTTCCTTGCACTATACGTCTTTATATGTCTGTGCTTTCCTTTCACTATACGTCTTAATATGTCTGTACTTTCCTTTCACTATACGTCTTTATATGTCTGTGCTTTCCTTTCACTATACGTCTTAATATGTCTATACTTTCCTTTCACTATACGTCTTATTATATATCTGTATATATAATAATATTGTATTATACACTTGTATGTTTTTGTAACAAGCCGGCAGTTTGCTTTCATTATACATCAGTAAGTTGCTATAATATGTCTTAAGTTCCCTTCATAATACATCTGTTATTTGTTGTAATAAGTTTTTAATTTCCTGTCAATACACATCTGTAAGTTATTGTAAAAGCCCGTAGTATCGTTTCATTGGCCATATGTAAATAGTTGTGTTAAGTCTTGCAGTTTGCTTTCATTACAAAGGGTGCATTTTTAGCGACTGTGGAGTTTTAGAAAATATTGACATTCCACGTTTTGTATTTACCTTTTATGTTGCATGAACTCCACAGAGGGTGAATGCAAAACTTGGAACGGTAAATAATTTCAAAAACCCTACAGTCATTAAAAATACACCCTATACATCTGTAAGCTGCTGTAATAAGTCTGTAGTTTGCTTTCATTACACATCTAAAAGTTGTTGTAACATCTATGTAGTTTCTTTTCATTATACGTTTGCCAGCTGATGTAACAAACCAGTAACCTCATTAATTATGCATCTAAAAGCTGATGTAATATGCTCGTTGTTTCTTTTGCGTGGGAATTCATAATTTGATTATAAAGTTTTCTTTCATTATATATCTGTAAGGTGCTGTAATAATTTGTAGGTTCCATTCATTGGGATCTGTAAATTACTGTATTTAAACATGCTATTTTCTTTCAGTTTTAGAAACATCACAATCCAACCTGTATGTTAATATCACAAGCTATTTTTACATTATACTTCACACTTTTAAAAAAACTATATCGCATTTAATAACCACGTCTAGCGGTTTGTTGTTGTTATGCATTATGAGACAGACGTGGTCGGGGCCTTTTGGAATCGTGTGCATAGTGCAGATGAACAGATAGACCATCACGGCCTGGAGAGAATGGTGCTGCAGGGAGTGGCCGGTGGATCTGGCTGACACTCAAAACTCCTAGGAAGGCCAGACGGAGATAAAATCAGACTGCTACTGGTACCAATAATGGGGCTCTTCGCTGGCTGTTAAAGATGAGGATGGAGCATGCATGGAAATTACCGGAGTGCGGTGATGTCGGTTTTCGACTTGACTCAGCACAACTCAACTTAGCGTTTTTGTTGTTGTTTCCCAGCAAATGTTCAACATGTAAAAAGACAAAGATTCATTCACTGTGCTGTTTGTTTCTCTGATCTGTGTGACCCGACCTCTGTGTCAACGACGAGGAAGGAAGAGATGAGAAAGTAACGCAACAGTTCCTGCCATCAGAAGGGGGAAGTCGAGCCAAAGTTGCTCCTATATCAACAGGCATGTTTGAACTCGGAAGCCAACCAGCGGAAGTGGGATCAAAGATTGCAAACTCCGCTGGCCTTTCTTCCTGTTTTCTGCCTGTTCACGTGCAACGCCTAAAAACACAGAAGATCATCTATTCGTCGTTTCCTGTCCATGGTTGAAGTGTTTCACTTTTTATGTTCTTAATGCAACGTTTTAAGCTCTATGTATATTTTTCTTGGTGTCATCCTTTTCGCGATGCGTCTGTCTAAAACGTTTCATATCCGCCCATCTATCCGATGGTTCTCAGATTTTTTATTTTTTTTGTTTATTGTTTTGTTTGCTCTCGCTTTGAACTTTAGCGTAGTCCATACACATGCTAATATCTCAATTGAGAAGTCAACATTGTAAGTGTAACGTAAGGCCGGTGTAAGGATTGAATCCCCTACCCCGCCATTAGCACACCGGATTTTTTTTTTAACAGAGCCAGTGGTCTTATCCTGAGGGCTACTTTGACTTCTTTGTGTCGTTTGTAATTCATGTTTGTTCTGCTCACTTCATTCTCATCTTTTGTCTTTTGTAGGACTTCACAATGTGTCCTTGTTTCTAAGAAATACAACTTATTCCTTGTATAACCACATTTATGATATCCCCGTAGATGCTCTCATTATATGCTCCACGTAACAAAGTTGAGAGAGAATACATCTTGCCTATAGTCTCCAACATAAATTACCGTCTTAGTAAAAGGAAGCAAAGAACGCATTTTACTCCATTTATTTCGCACAGGGTATAAAGTGCTATCGTTATATACAGGGTGTGTTGTTAATTACTGCGCAGTGTTTGAAAATATTGCCTGTCCAAGTTTTGTATTCACTCTCTGTAAAGTCCATGCAACATAATAGGTAAGTACAAAACTTGGACCGGCAATATTTGCAAACACTGCACAGTCATTAAAAATACACCATGTACACTGACTGGCACCCGATTGGTGATGAGGTCAATATCAAAGCCGGCCGTCTTTTCTTCCTGGATATTTCCTAATACCCACTTTTGGCTGGGTGAACCTGGGAGCCCTTGCCAATTTTAGTTTTAAAAAAATGAGCATCGAGTAAGATTCGAACACATGTCCACCGGGTCCCAGTGCCCTAGTCACCACGTGACCTAGAGCCAGGTAACAGTCAGTGATTAAGGCCGACACAAACCGTTTTGTTTCCCCTGGCATTCCAACTGTGAAGTATTCACTTATTCCACACACCTATCCTAGTCCTGATTTATCAACTTCAAGCCAGTCTGAATCCGATCTGGTCTAGATATAACGGGACGTAGACATAAGTCACAACAATCCAGCGGTTCTGAAACTGCGCCATACCGTGTAGAAGCGTATCGAGGGCTTGGTAAATGTGTAAAAGTTGCTTAGTTGATTGACTGGTTCGTTTGTTTAGTTGGTTGATTGATTAGTTTATTTGGTTAGTTAAGTGTGTACAGAAGTGCTAGGTTAGTTGATTTGTTGATCCGTTTGATGGTTAACTGGTTGGTAAGTTGGTTGATTAGTTAGTTAGTTTCATAGTTGGTAAGTTAGTTAGTTGGTTGGTTAGCATGCTAGTTAATTAGCTAGTTAGTTAGTTTGTAGTTAATTAGTAAGCTAGTTAGTTAGTTAGCTAGTTAGTTAATTAGCTAGGTAGTGAGTCGGTTAGCTAGCTAGTTGGTTTTTAGGTAATTAATTAGCTAGTTAACATGATAATTAATTAGCTAGGTAACTAGTTAGTTAGTTGTTGTTTAGTTAATTAATTGGTTAGGTAATTAGTAAGCTAGTTAGGGAGTTAGCTAGTTAGTGAGCTAGCTAGTTAAGGAGTTAGCTAGATAACTAGTTAGTTAGTTAGTTAGTTAGTTAGTTAGTTAGTTGGTCGGCAGTTTATCCTCATTGTACATCGAACCATTCAATACGCAAGTGATGAGATCACCACATCAGTATATCTATAAGTGTACAGCTTTCGACGACACCAGCTCTGTGTTAGTTGTCAATTCTTCTGAGACTTTCTGCACAGAGCTCTATTCTGGCTTCACCCCTTTTGACTTTAACACTCAGGTACAGAAGATGCAATAACAATCAGGCATATACGCAAAGTAAGTTACAGGACCGCCTTTTCGTGTGAGTGTATCAACTCTTTTGTTGAGACCTTTCCATACCGAGACGAAAGACTGTCAGTCATCTCCTCTCTCTCTCTCTCTCTCTCTCTCTCTCTCTCTCTCTCTCTCTCTCTCTCTCTCTCTCTCTCTCTCTCTCTCTCTCTTACTTTCCACAATAAAATAAAGGATGCATTCCTAGGTGTTAATGAACGCAGTTTCACAGCGCCCCGAAACACCGGGTCAAGAGTTCCAAATTAGCCGCACGCGATTCTGGAGGAATCGCTTTACCGTTGATTTCGATGGTATGGGAGTCGGCCGTCCAGAAAACAATGGCAAACGTAAGATTGCCTAGTAATTGCAAACAGCCAATAAATGCTAAAGCTAATTGCAACGTAAAAAAAAAAAGACATACAACTAACTTTTAACTTACCAATTAAAAGAAAAAAGGTCAGTGTGGTGTGAAAACATTTTCTTTCGAGTAGCCCCGAAACGAAAACATTTTGGGACGCCCCGATAAAACCGACCGCAAGAGCCGTTGAAAAATGTATCATAGCTTACCAAACCACGAAGCTGAACCCCCTTATTTGGTAAGAGCAACTTTCCCAAAAATATTCACTGGCCTCATGTATCAGCCTTGTCTCACACTGCCACATTCCTGACTTTTTATCCGACAGTTTCTTATCTTTCACTCGTTCCTATAGGTAGTATTCCCCCCTCCCCAATCCCCCCTCCCCGCGTTTCTCCATTGAGGGCGCGCTTACAACTATCCTTCGTGTTCTGTCTGTCTGACCTGACCGTCTGCTGTCTGTTTGACTGTCTGATTGTACTTAACCGCATGTCTTTGTTTATCTTTCTCTCTCGTTCATTCATTCGTTCCCTTTCGCTAGTGTTCGTTAAAGAAACCCGTTTCCAAGCCTTGATGTGTAGTGGTAATATGGTGCTGGCAACATATGTTTGCATAGACCAACCAGCACGCGATGGCTGATGTGTTCAATGTCTCGCCGATCGCTTACATTGTGCACACTCCCCTTCAAAGATAGTTGAGCAAGTTTGCCATGTTGCATTTCTGACTACAAGGAGAATGTGGTTTCTAGAACGAAGGATGCGGATACCTTGGGAAGGGAGGGAGGGTGTGGGGAGGCAAAGTAACTAACTAACGAATGCTTGAAGAGCTAATGAAAGTAGAACATTATACAGAACTACAAGAAAGAGATGTGTGTTCTTTGGTTATATAATGGCAAGCGAGGCATTAGAGAACATCTGTCTCATCATCTGATCTCATCTTGTTCTTCTTGTACCTTGCGGTTTCCAGGTGAAGCATAAACTGTGGGAAAGTGCCCGTTTATGGGCTTGACATGGTGATTCCCATGGATTCTGTTATTGTTATTCCTGTTGTCCATTGTTTACATGGTTGGCCTCTTCTTCTGCTTCCATTTGGTCTGTACATCATTGCTTGTTGTGGTATACTGTTAGTTGGTAGCCTAGTTATATGGCCGAACCATTTAACTTGCTGTTTTCTGATTAAATCTAGCGCTGCTATAACCCCCTACTTTAGTCTTGATTTCTTTATTTCTGATTTACTACTCTCTTCTTGATACATTGAGTATTCTTCTCAGGAATCTCATTTCCGTTATTGTAATTTTTCTGTTCTCTTCTTGTCATTGTCCAGGTTTGGCATTGGTAGCATAGAGTTGGTAGGAAGATTATGTTGTAGTGTGCGTTGTTTTAGTATCCATTGATACGTGTTTGGTCTTTGGTATTAGTGACATTTGTTCAATGAATTGGTATGCCTTATTGTATCTATTTTCAATCTTGTCTTCTGATTTGCCATTTGTTGATATTATACTTTCTAAATACTTGAAGCTCTTTACTTGTTTATTTGGGGTGTTCTTTTAGATGAATTTGTGTTGTTTTGTCTTCTTTGGTTACAGACATTACCTCTGTTTTAATTATGCTAATTTTTATGTTATGCTTCTTACACACTTTATGTAGACTATTTTTGTGAACTTGTAATGTTGCTTTTGATTTTGTGTTCTTTCATCATATAATGACGAGCGAGGCATTTGAGAACATCGTGACAACTGGAAAAAATATGGTAGAAGAGGCAGGAACAGGTCGAAAGAATTCCCCCACCTCCCACCGTTGGCTCTATTTGAACCCAAGCGTAGTCCACACATATGTTACTACTTCTAGTGCAGGGGGCGGAAATTTGCGTGTGGGTGAGCTTTTTCCTTTACCAGTGTGTGTGTGCGTGCGTGAGGGGACGCTAGGAGTCCTTCCGCAATGTAAGAGTGCTCTCCCAGATAGGCTGACAACTCTTGATTGAAATAAACACACCGGCTACAAATTGTTCATATGTTCATTATTTCTGATGACTTCCGTTTAGAAAATCACAGCCGTTCACATCCGTCTTAAAATACATCACAGTTAACTTTGCCTGCGTGGCTTCCATTCACCCAATAGCCTCCTGGACAGAGGTCAACCGGAAGACTTCAAATCCCGAGCCCCGGCTGGGTCCGCGTGCGAACAAACATTCTGTTTTTGTTTTAAATTGTGCTCTTCCGCCAGGTTTTCTCAATGAACTTTCGCTCATTCAGGTCGGAGTTACAACCCACAACAAACCGTCTGGATCCGTCGGAAGCGCGCGCAAAGTTCCCGACAGCGGAAACGCGTTATTTGAAAACAAGAAAAATTCCTTATTTCCGTTCGGGGTTAAGACTTTAGTAATGATTTCTCCTCCTGTATCCCGCCCCCGCCTAACCCCAAAGCCGACACTGCCCCTCCTTATTTCTTTGTGTTACGCAGACTTTAGGAATTTATCCTAACGCCTGCAGAAGTCTAGCCTATCACTTACGAATAGTAACAGTGTTACAGTTGGTATTTCTTACCAAAAAAAAAAAAAATTTCTAGGCGGTATGCTGACGGTTACCGTTATGCTTTGGGTATAGTAAATCCGCGTTTCGCAATTCCCTGGCATACCAGTCGAGGGCTCGAGACCAGCCGTGTGCGATTTGGAAGTAGAATGCTTGGCGTTGATTTTCATGATATCGGCCGTCCAGACAGCAATGGGAAACTTTAAAAAAAAAACAACAGTTAGTTGCATATCCTTTACATGACGTTGCAGTCAACACCAGCATTTTACTGCTGTTGTTGATGTCTTAGCAGGTTTACGATCAGTGGTTTGCAATTGCTTTCTGAACAACCGGCTCCAATACCAACACGGTAATAAAACCCAGCGGTCTGCTGCCAAATCGGTCGCAGCTGTGTTTCGAAAGCGGGTAAACGGGATTACGAACCGCGTCCACCTCCTCTTCGCTACTTAGACCGGCAATGGGAAACTACTGAACTGAAATTGCTTTGTCAATCACAAACAGCCAATAAATGCTGGGAGTGATTGCAAGGTCTTGTAAATAGATCTGCTTCCAAATCGCCTGCGACTAATTTCGAACCGTCGACTGTATGGTGTGAAATTATGCGACTGCGTTCACTAACCTAAAAGCCACTGATTAGCTAGAATAGAAGTTAACTGATTCAGTGCGTAACAAACGGTAGGTTTTGACCACACCAACAGTAGGTTTTGACCACACCAACAGTAGGTTTTGACCACACCAACAGTAGGTTTTGACCACACCAACAGTAGGTTTTGACCACACCAACAGTTGGTTTGGACCACACAAGCAGTAGGTTTGAACCACACAAACAGTAGGGTTTTGACCACACAAACAGTAGGTTTTGACCACACCAACAGTTGGGTTTGACCACACCAACAGTAGGTTTTGACCACACCAACAGTAGGTTTTGACCACACCAACAGTAGGTTTTGACCACACCAACAGTAGGTTTTGACCACACCAACAGTTGGTTTTGACCACACCAACAGTAGGTTTTGACCACACCAACAGTTGGTTTGGACCACACCAACAGTAGGTTTTGACCACACAAACAGTAGGTTTTTACCACACCAACAGTTGGTTTGGACCACACAAGCAGTAGGTTTGAACCACACAAACCCCCGGGAAGGTTAACCCGGTCAACAAATGCCCGCAGAAGTCGGATGTGTCGGCCTAACGGCGCAAGAACGCAGCTCTGCTGTAAACAGGCACAACGCAGTCACATCCGGAAAAAAATCCGGATGAACGCAGAAGAAGAAGAACCACACAAACAGTAGGTTTTGACCACACAAACAGTAGGTTTTGACCACACAAACAGTAGGTGTGGACCACACTAACAGTAGGTTTTGACCACACAAACAGTAGGTTTTGATCACACAAACAGTAGGTTTTGACCACGCAAACATGGATGGCGGAAAATGAGAAATTGAGGTCTGTCACAGTTATGAGTTGAGTTAAGTTGAGTTGAGCTAAGAACTGACATCACTGTATTCAGAACATTCCCATATTCGCTCCGTCCCCTCGTTCAACAACCAGCAAAGAGTCACACTACTAATCGTTTCCACTTCTACCTGATTGAAAGTTCTCCTGGTCTTCCACTCGTATGAGTTAAACGTTGTCAATGTGGTAGCGGACATGTTATATTATAACATAATGACAACATTGCGGCTATATATAAGCCCATGAAAGATACGGGAAGTAAGTTACGACGATAAATCATCCCATGGCATTTAATCAATTAAGAAAACAAAAGAATATATCAGAGGTTCTAACAGTTAACAGACTGCATACTACGCACTGTGTGACATCAGCCAGAACAAAGAAGGGATATATTCCATCGGGACAATTTCTTGGGGAGTCGTCTCATCTCATACCATAAGCCTCCAGGGTTGCTATATGTTATAACTGATGAACCAGGACAGGGGGTCAGAATGGCCGAATGAATAAGAATATTCGAGAGAAGGACGAGAAGTCAACATTTTAGTCCAACTGTCCGGTGTAGGGGGTTGAACCTTTTACCTCGGCATCAGCACACCGGATGTTTAAGAACGCGGGTTCTTATCCATTCGGACATGCTGACCTCCTAATGACAATTGAAATTACTGTGTCTGCAACCGAATGGTCTCGAGGTATGGTGTCCGCCTCGAGTGCTGGAGGTCCCGGGTTCAAGCCCTGGTGAGGACCGGGATTTTTTTCCAGGTGGACTTCTAGTAATAACATTTCCCCTGGTCTCTGGGTAGTGAGATCGGACGCCCGTGTGTATTGTTGCGCACGTAAAAAATCCCTTGGCAGTTGGAAATCGGAAAAGAGTAGCCCTAATGGCGCTGCCCGGGCAAAATTTCGAGTTAAAAATCTACCCAAAGTATTTCAGGATCCTCGCCGATGCTACGGAGTTCGTGCACTGAGCCGAGTTTCTCCAGACTCAGGTTTGAGTTAGGAAGAGAACGGAGCACTTAAGGGTTACACTCGTGTGCCGTGATGTTGATCCACCGACTAAACTAAACTAAGCTAAACCGAACATTGGGAAAGAGTTCAACTGAATTAAATATTTCGTTTGACTGAAAACAGAAACGTGGACAAATAAGTGTCCAGAAAGCATTTTTCGGGACACTAATTCATTTAAGCCGGTGTTCCTGGTCTAGAGTTTACACGACTTTCTCCGTAATCCCGTATACTCTCGTGAGTAACGTGACGAGAGTGAGAATTGGTAGCGGTTCTCTCCGCGTCGGTAACTTACGGGGTATGTGAGCCGGTCGCTCAGAAAGCAATGGTAAACTACTAAGCGTAATCTTGCCAAGAAATCAACAATCAGCTGAAAGATGCTGATGTTAACAGTGATGTCCTGTAAAGGATATGCGAATAAAAATTTTTTTTATTTAAAAACAATGTATTCAGCTGAGTGAATTTAAACACAGTAGCCACAAACAATATGCTGCACGATTTATTGCCTGGCATGTGTCGCTACAACTCTGAAGTTATATTTTATATAAAGTGAATACATGAATGATTCTTTGGCTGAGAGACTTAGAACTCACAATCACAGGTATTGTTTGAATGTGAGTAAGCTATCCTGCATGCTAAAATAAGTCCAGTGTGGACATTTTTGTTTTTGTTAATTTTGTTTTTGTTTGTTTTTAGTTTATAACTAACACATGTTTTCTTGTGTATGGTGGTATTGATTTTATGCAGTCTAGAACGTGATCGTATGATCCTGTCTCTTCTTACCACCCGCTAACTCGAAGTGCTTGCAACGCTTGATTGGAAGATGTTTTCTGTATGTGAATGCTGTGCATTCCATACGCAGCACAATCTTCCCTGCTGTCTTAAACTTCTTTCTAAACAAAGGCTTAGACCGACCACCATAACCACTCTGTTTTCTGCCGTAACGCCTTTCACCCTGTGCTTAGAGTGAGGCTTTTACTGCTTATACTGGGTTACCGTGTGGACTTGCGATGTGTGCACTCGTTGCCCATGCAAAATGTGCAATGCTATGTCGGTACGCTCACCATGGTGAAATCACATATGAACAAGGGAACTATTCTAAAGTTCAAAGCGAGCAGAAAAGAAATATTAATCCGTTTCTAGTTCTTGTCTCCCCGTGTTTGTAGGTCTGTCTATGTAATCCCACAAACCGCATTCGAAACACAGCTGCAGGCGATTTTGGAAGCAGACCGCCTTGCATTGGTTTCTGTACAATGGTATGAGTGCCGGTCGTTCAGAAAGCAATGGCAAACTACTGAACGTAAATTTTCCCAGGAATCACAAACAGCAAAAAAAAAAAAAAAAAAAAAAAAAAGAATGCAGGAGTTGACTGTGACGTCCTGTAAAAGATATGCAACTAACTTTGTATTGTGCCCCTTGGTGTTCCGAAGAAAGCCATTCTAGTTATGAGTACGTATAGTGTGTATTTTTAATGACTCAAGTGTTTGAACATATTGCCGGCGCAAGTTTTATATTCACCTTCTGTAAAATCCATGCAACATAATAGGTAAATACAAAACTTGGACCGGCAACATTTTCAAGCACTGCACAGTCATTAAAAATACACCCTGCATTTTGAAATGTGTGTGTTACCGAGGGCCCATTTGGAAAGCACCCACAATGCCTGTCGTAGGAGTCAGCGAATTAGGATCGGTGTAGGATAGTCATCCCATCCTGCAGGAAACTTTAACACAAGAGTCTAACTATTCTGAATATGTCAATACATGCAATTGTTAGTTATGTTTAAACTTGTTTGTCAACGTACACACGAGACCCCTGTTTTCCCCGACCAATCCCCTTCTTGTCGTTTCAATGCAAAGACAAGCAACCTTTTATAGTAGATTAACCAAGTGTTCAAGTACCTTCTATAGCAGTGGTTTTCAACCGATGGGGAATTCCTCCCCATGGGGGAATTTTAGGGTTTACGGGGGTGGGGGTGAATTAAGATTATTTCAAGATCGCGTTAATACAAGAACCGATTACTTGATATTGCTTTTCCCTCCATACTTTAAGATTCTGTACTTCTCGCCCTTCTGAAATTCGTTTTATAACGTAAAAAAAAAAAAATGTGTTGCGTATCCCTTACGGGACGTTGCAGTCAACACCAGCATTTTCAGCTGCTGTTGATGTACTAGGCAAGTGTTACGTTCAGTAGTTTGCCATTGCTTTCTGAACGACCGGCCCCTATACCTTTTTCGAAAAAACCAGCATCGCCGTGTTTCGAACCCGGGTATACGGGCTCACAAGCCCTTAGCCACAGAGACCGGTTACCGGTTATAACGTTGTATACCTGTAATCATGTTTTATGTAGACGTCTAGACTTGTTCTAGTATGTGTTATTAAAATTACCTTCCATTTTTATGTATACCGTGTAGAGGGGGGGGGGGGAATTTATAGGGGTTAATATGAAAGGGGGGAATGACATTCTGAACGTATGGTGAAGGGGTTCATGGGCCAAAAAAGGTTGAAAACCACTGTTCTATAGCATGTCCGTCTCCGGCCTGCTAGTTCTGAGTACAAATGTCGCATTGCCTCTCCTTCCCGCGTGAGATAGGCCAGACCGATTTAGTGACGGGAAATCGCTGCATGTTATCTACAGGTCCTTAGTGTCTTCGGTTTCGGACATCTCACAGTCCCAATGTTGTTATCTGACCTGTTTAATGCGCCGTTATTTCAACATCATCATCACGTGCCCTAGGCCTGATGTAGTTACTTGACCTGTTTAATTTGCCGTTATTTCATCATCATCATCATCATCATCATCATCATCATCATCATCATCATCATCATTATCATCATCATCATCATCATCTCATCATCATCATTGTCGTCATTATCATCATCACCATCATCATCATCATCATTGTCGTAATTATCATCATCATCACCATCATCATCACCATCGTCATTATCATCATCATCTTCATCATCATAATCATTATCATCATCATCTTCATCATCATAATCATAGCCATCATCATCATCATAATCATAGCCATCATCATCATCATAATCATAGCCATCATCATCATCATCATCATCTCCCACCCCCTAAAACAAGCTATCCAACCTAAAAAAGGCGGCGGGTGTGACACTAACCACATTACCCACCCAGTGCCGATTGCTCTATACGAATGTGTCTTAACTCCATATACCCTATGCGTCTACAGGCGTGTACAAGTGTCCAGGGCCTTACTTTTTATAATCCGCTCCAAATTGAACATCACTCACACATCTTTTCCTGCTACATTGTAAATGGAGGTGGCAGTGGCGCGGTTGCTGGCAAGCTTGCCTCGAGGCCTGCTGGTCATACCTTCGAAGCTCCACCAAGGCGGGATTTGGATTTTAAAAAGAAAATAAACTCCAGCTTCCAGCTCCACCCAGCCTAAAATTGATACCGAGAAATATTCCGGGAGGTAAAAGTGGATTGTGGGATACTGGTCTCATCAGCAATCCAGTGCCGGTTGGTCTATGCAAATGTTTGGCTAGCACCATATAGCCATTACGCCTCAGCGCGGGGAAGGGTGGGAGGAGCGACTGGCCGGGATGGCTAGAACGTCGATCCGCCATTCGCGAGACACAGGTTCGCATCCTGGGTAAGATGATGCAGTTTTTTTCTGTCTCGGGGGGGGGGGGGGGGGGGGAGAAGAACCAAGGGAGGGGGAGGACCTACCTGCGCAGTTCGCGGCGACTACACTAGCCAGGCGGCCTTAATTCCTCAGGCTCAAGACTCTCCTGTCCTACACCGCAAGGTACTATACACCAGTCGCTCTCAACCTATTTTGACCCATGCACACCTTCACCATATGTCCAGAATGTCATCCATTCTCCTTTTCGTATTTCCTCCCTATAACCCCCCCCCCCCCCCCCCCCCCCCCCACATACACACACAAACACACATACAGACACACAATATACGTAAAAATGGAAGCTAAATTTATTATCACATTCTAGAACAAGTCTAGATATCTACATAAAACGTGATTTGCTGGTATACTTACGTTATAAAATTAATTTTAGAAGAGCGAGAAGTACAGAACCGTAAAGTTATTGAGGGAAAAACAAAATAAAGTAATCGTTTCTTGCATAAACGCGATCTTGAAATAATCTTAATTCCCCCCCCCCCCCTCTCCCCCCATGGAAACCCTAAAATTCCACCCGGGTTAGGGGGGGGGGGGAAATTCCCAACTGGTTGAGAAGCACTGCTATAGACAGTCCTGTCTGTTCAGTTCTTTAGACACCATTGTCCCACACACTCGTGTTCAAACATACATGCTCACACCCACACTCATACACACACCCACACATACACACACCCCCACATATACACAGTCCATTTGTCTAACCTAAGATTGAGCGATCTGAAAATAGGTTGGATTCCGCACCTTCTCAGTAATTGACTGGTGTCCTATTGTTCCTCAGCTGCAATGGGGGAGGCCATAGTTTTTGTTTTCCAGAGACACCAGAACACATTCAAAGCATGGCAAATGTTGAAGAAGATGCACTATTTGTAGCGTTGGTGGAGTTTCCCCAGCACTGTTTGAATACCAACTACTAAAGCAGTGGCTCTCAACCTTTTATGGCCCATGCCCCCCTTTACCATATGTTCAGAACGTCATCCCCCCCCCCCCCCTTCAAATTTCCTTCCCTATAACTCCCCCCCCCCCCCCACCCCTACACAGTATATATAAAAATGGAAGCTAAATTTAATAACACATACTAGTCTAGACATCTACATAAAACGTGATTTGCTGGGTCTACTTACGTTATATTCTCCGTAACCCCGAATACTCTCGTGGTTGACGTGAGCGCACGAGAACTGGAAGCGGTTCGATTTGCGCCAGTGACTTATGAGAGTATGGAGCCGGTCACTCAGAAAGCAATGGCAAACTACTGAGCGTAATCTTGCCAAGAAATCAACAATCAGCTGAAAGAGGCTGATGTTGAAAGCGATGTCCTGTAAAGGATATGCAAAACAAAACAAAATTACGTTATAAAACGAACTTCATAATGGCCAGAAGTACTGAAGCGTAAAATTTAGAGGGAAAAATAATATCAAGTAACTGGTTCTTGTATTAACGCGATCTTGAAATAATCTTAACCCCCCCCCCCCCCCCTGGAAATCCTAAAATCCCCTTCCCCCCCACCACCCGGTTGAGAACCACTGTACTAAAGGATGGTCCTCCAGCCTTAACCGTCACTAAGGATCGACTTTTCTTATTGTTGTGTTTGATGGTCGGGGGCGGGTTAAGGAACGGCTCCCGTCAACAGTATAATAAACTAAATAACAATACTGACCGCAGAATGGGATTAGTAAGATAAATAATCGGCGAAAAGTATAACAAATGGTTAAGGTTCTGACTTGCAGAGGTACAGCTAAGAAACACAAAACATGGTCGTTTAGGTGTTGGCGTGTTGCGATTGTCATGACGCTTCAGAGTATTCGGCCGTGGGACTCTTACAAGGAATGCAAGTTCTCAACGTGTTAGCCTTATATCCCAGATTTGTGAGATGTCAGTAAACTTACTCTTTGAAAGATACTCTGGTGGTTTTCCCTTCAGTTCCGATTCCATAAGGGTTGTTGTGACCTTAAGCTTTGAGAGCAATTTCCGCTCCTATCAAACGCTGAGATGTCCATTGGTTTAGGTCCATTGGCTCCCTGAACTGTGCTTGTTATGCCCTTCTATTGACATGGGCCTCGAGAACGACTCAGCCTAAAATGAGTGCCCGGAGATTTTCTGGGAAGTAAAAGCAGCTAGGGTGTCTTCTTCTGCGTTCATCCGGAGAGTTTTTTTTTTTTTTCCGGACGTGATTGCATTGTGCCTGTTTACAACAGAGCTGTGTTCTTGCGCCGTTAGGCCGACACTTCCGACTTCTGCCGGCATTTGTTGACCGGGTTAACCTTCCCGGGGGCTGGTGTTTTATTGAGGACATTATCAATCGAGGGACGACTGATCTAAAATTTGGAACTAGCACTGTCTACCAAGTACGCTTCATGGCATGAACAGTTTGTCCTGTACTTTCACACATAAGCCACATGGGATTCACTCACAGATAAATGTGATCCACAGACCGCTACATGAGATCCACAGAGGAGATGGAGAGGGTGACTGGAGGAGTAATAAGATGCAGAAGAAGAGGGAGGAGAAGAAGAAGGAGATATGATTTCAACAATACAAATATAAACTGAATAACTGAAGACACAAACAGTATACTGCATGATTTATTGCCTGCATATTTCATGCGTGACGGTGTGTTCCATGCTTAGTCTTCGTAGACTTAGATGGTTAGGACACGTTAGGAGGATGGATCATCATCATCATCATCATCATCATCATCATCTTCCACTTCTGCCGTCAAGCGTCGTGGGGAGGGAGGATGGAGGATGGATGATTGTAGAATACCAAAGGACATCTTATTTGGTGAATTACAGGTGGGTAGGAGATCTCAGGGTCGGCCTCTACTACGATACAAAGATGTGTGTAAGCGGGACATGATTGATATGGGCATTGATAATGCACAATGGGAGCAAGTCGCCGCTGAACGTGTTGCATGGAGGGCAAACATCAGAAATGGAATAAAGACAAAGGAGAAACTGATTGCAGATAAAGCACATAGAGAGTGGGAGACGTAAGATGGCGCATGATGGTTGTCGTGTCCTCCTTTAAAGTGTCGTCCCTGGAGTGAGGAGATCCGACACCCACATTATAATATTATTTTTTTTCCCCCTCAATATTCTGGAGAATCCACCAGCTTCCGTCCAACACACTCCATCAGCCTATGGACACCTTTTCCTATCACTCTCCCACTGTCGTACTATGCCCCCTTCTCATACTTCCCCAACGCAACATACTCAACAACTCTTGCTTCTAGAAATTAATAAAGATTAATTTATTAAAATAAAAGTGTAACGTGTATGAGACGTGTATGCGAAGAAAATGTGTGACGTGTTCTATAAAGTGTGTAGACTCTGTCTCTCAGACATCAACTCAGTCAGCTGATCACAGCAAAGATAGACCACAGCACGTTACGTCAGAACAAGTACGTCTCACCCGTTGCCGGAACCATCTTGCCGGATAATGCTTTGCCTCTGTAGACCTCTGGTAATCCAATTTCATGAACATCCGAAATAGACACCGGTGGTATTAACAGTTAATCATGGACCGGTTGCACTCTACACAATGTCCGTTCCTAATGTTCCTAAACAAACTGCACAAGTCTTTTGCAGTGTGTACGCAGTTAGTTAGTTAGTTAGTTAGTCGACAGATCATCCTCGTTGCACATCGAACCACTCAGTTCATAAGGGCTACTTACTAATGTTAATTGTTACTGTACTGGATTGATCCTCACTCGTGTCTATCCAGCCTCACATATAATGTCATGTGTTCTATTACACGAGATTATATAACTCTAGGTAACTATTAGACCCAATGTCTTCAGCCCGCCACCACTGTCTGATGATGTGTGGTGCATCAGTACGCATCACTCACTTTGGTGAATCAACCTGCTTTTAGCTTTCAGTTACGTTCTGTCTGCACTTTATTGATGGTTGAACGGGTGTTCTTCCGAATGGGTTTTTTTAAAACTTGTTGAGTTTCCTTGGATCTGGTAGGGAACCTTAAATGGCACTACTGCAGTCCTATAAATCATATCTACATCTGCCATATAGGCACGTGTAAAATTAAGTCACTAATTAACACACGGTAGATATTATTTCCACTGGCACTGCAGTGCCCTGCACTCTGTCTAGAGCATTATTCAAGTCCCCCCTAGTTGATCTCAACTCGAGTTTATATGGCAAACTACCAAAGTTGTCCACGTGACGTTATCCTTTACTCCCCCACACAGGTGGCACAGTGGCAAATCATCCCCTGTCAAGAACTATTTTCCTGGCTTAAATCCTGTCAAAGTTGTCAGTAATTGCCTAGATTCTCAAAACAAGCCAGCTAGTTTCTGTAAACTCCCAACAAAGAGTTTCGATACCAAGCTGCCAATCATCTTGATGTTCCGGAAACCAAGAATTGACAGATGCACTGTTTTCCGTACTAGGTACTTCCGTTTTACATCTGCCCCTGTGATCTCACGGCTTCCATCTGCATTCAAATGTTGACAAACTTGTCAATCTTCTGTTCCGTGGTGACAATCCCAGCAGCCATTTTCGTCTGATGTCCGGCCGTATAGATGACAAACGGAACCATTCCATATCCTAAGCTGACAATATATGTGATTCTACTTGTTAATGAACTGCCAACTCTGTGTATCCATTCCTACTCACTCACCACCAAATGTGTATATGGGCTGACACGATGTAACCTGTACAGCTGTGTTTACTCTGTTAGTACGACTGTTGTGGCCCAGAAAATATACGCCACGCAAACGTCGGTATTATTATCTGGGTTAACTCAGGGCGCTCGTGACATAGGCCCCCTCTTAAGAGAGTAGTCCATCTCACTCTTCTCCACCATGAGTTAAATCCAGATGATTCATTCCTCTTCTTCAGGAGCTGGGTGTCTTGACAAGAAGTCCGCTCCAACATTTTCCTTCCCAGGAATGTACTCTACTGTGAAATTATACGGTTGAAGTAACAACGACCACCGCATCAAACGTGCGTTGAGCTTCTGAGAAGTAGCCAGGAACATCAGGGGCTGATGATCTGACTGGACCCGAAACTTAACTCCATACAAATATGGCTGAAATTTTTGCACTGCCCATACGAGGGACAAGCACTCTCTCTCGACGGTTGAATAATTCCTCTCCGCCTGTAGAAGTTTCTTACTTGCGTATGCCACAGGTTTCAAAACCGAAGCATCGTCTTTTCCTTCCTGTAACAAAGCGGCTCCAATTCCAATCGCACTCGCATCCGTTCTCAACACAAATGGTTTGGAAAGGTCAGGGAGCTGTAATACAGGTTTGCTGACCAAGGCCTCCTTTAACTGACTATAGGCATTCTCACATTCTGGTGTCCAAATGATTTGATCCGGTAATCCCTTTTTCAAGGTTTCCGTCAACGGAGCTCCCAGTTCAGTGAAATGTGGGATAAATTTGTGGTAGAACCCACACAACGAGAGAAAAGATCGCACATCCTTCTTCGTTTTTGGCCTTGGTGCATTTCTGATTTTCTCCAGGTTCTTCTCTTCTGGGACAATGTGTCCTGGAGTGATGGTGTGACCTAGAAATTCCAGAGTCTGGTAACCAATCATGCACTTGGTTGGACGAGCAGTAAGCCCTGCTTCCTTGAGTCTATTAAACACTCTCTCCAAGGATTGTAAGTGGTCATCCAAGCTGTCACTGGAAATCAGAATATCATCCATGAATGAGATGATGGACGGATCCTGTAACGGATCTAGTAAAGTCCTCATCATGCGTGTAAACACACTAGGTGCATTGCTGAGTCCAAAGGGCATGACCTTGAATTCGTAGTGTCCACTGGGTGTACTGAAAGCTAACAATGGTCGAATCTCCGGTTTGACTGGTATCTGATAATACCCCCGACTCAGATCCACCTTTGAAAAGTACCGAGCCTTATGGAGCCTAGCGAATAACTGAGTTGGATTCGGCAAAGGTTCCACCTGAAACTGTGTATGACTGTTCAGCAGTCGGTAATCTATACACAACCTGTGTTCTCCACTTGGTTTGCGTAACAAAACTACCCCCGCATTGTATGGGGATGTGGATGGTGCAATCACGTCATCCTCCAGCAGTTTTTTTATTTCCTCCTCCAGGGCCTTTTCTTTAGAGAATGGCACTGGGTAAACCTTTTGGCGAACAGGCTCCTGTGTGGTCAAAGTCATCTCGAACTCCACCAACCTCGTTCGTCCTGGTTTATCAGTCAGTATCTCCTTATGAGACTTGAGAACCTGGGTTATCCTTTCCCTCTCCTGGGAGGTCAGATCAGGGTTCACTTGCACATCCCTATAGGTTTCCTGGTGTACTAAGGGATATTCCCTGCCCTCGCTGGTTCCCACTTCTGTCTCCACTGCAACTGCCATTGCCATGAGGTGAGCTGCCTTGTCTCCGGGTCTCTCTTCGTATTTCCGCAAGAGATTGATATGGAAAATCTTCGACTTTCCCCGGATCCGGATCTGATAGTTGGTTCTGGATATTACCCTTTCCACGGGAAATGGTCCTTGCCAACCTATCTCCAGTTTGTTGTTTCCCGTTGGGAGTAGCAACAAGACTTTATCTCCTACCTCTAGAGATCTGTCTTTAGACCTACGGTTGTAGTAAGCCGCATGTCTTTTCCTGGCCTTTTTCAAGTTTTGATTTGCCAGAGTCCATCCCTTGTGGAGTTTTTCTTTCAGTTCCTCCACGTATTGATAGGATGAGATCACTTCTTCTGACGTCCCCTCTTCAGTCCAACTCCTCAACATGGCTTCCAACGGTCCTTTGATTGGACGACCAAACAGCAACGTAGCGGGTGGTAGTCCTGTTGAGCCATGAGGAACTTCCCGATAGGCAAAGAGTGCTGCTGGGATATATTCATCCCACCTATCAGGTTTTTCCTGCGCTAGTTTCCTGAGCATTGTCATCAACGTGCCGTTGAAACGCTCTACTTGTCCATTGGCTTGAGGGTGGTAAGGGCTGGTATGTATGTGGTTAGAGTGAAACACCCTAAATACCTCCTCCATGAGTTTTCCACAAAACTGAGATCCATTGTCCGTCAGAATTTGATCCGGAAAGCCTAATCTGGTAAAGGCCTCCATCAGTGCGTCCGCCACTCTTTTCGAGTCAATCGTGGTCAACGGTATAGCTCACCCCACATTGTACAGCAATCCACCATTGTGAGTATATACATGTTCCTCTTCCTAGTCCTGGGAAGTGGACCCACGATATCGATGGCTACCCTCTCGAAAGGAGAGTTCATGATGGGCATCTCACCCAACACCACCGGTGCTGTCCAGTGTTTCGGTGCCACCCTCTGGCACTCAGGGCATGACTTCACATACCGACGCACATCATCTGTCATTCCCGGCCAATAGTAGTGGCAGGAAATCCGCTGCATGGTGGCGGCAATACCCATGTGTCCACTAAAGGAGATGGTATGCCCCATATGAAGAATCTGGGACCGATGAGCTTTCGGGACGACCAACTGACCGTATAGGTTGTCTCCCCTTCCTGCTCTCCTGTAGAGTATCCTATTCTTCATGTAGTACTGCCCCCGTCCTGGTGGATCAGCACTTTTCTGCAGCTTTTTGTAGCAAGGACGTAAAGTATCATCCTCACTCTGGGCAGTTCGTAGCTCCCCCGGCATTGGGTTAGTCACAATTGCGTCTGCCTCTTCCGTTTTCGTCTGAGAGCGAGTCTGCATTGCTCCCATATGGATTGGCTCCCTGGGCATTCCCAGAAAGACATACCGGCAACCTAGGATGACTGGAAAAATGGGATCGGTCAATACAGCGGCCTTGATGGTGCCGGTGACGTACCTTGACCGAATCTCCACATTAGCAATGGGCAACTTCATGACTACAGCACTCTTCTGTGCAGGCTGTATATCCAATGTTTCACCTGTGAATTGTTCTGGATGTACCAGATCCGCAGAAATCACGGCCTCCCCGTCCAGTCCTGTGTCGTATAAACACTCCACTTGACGACCGTTAACCTCTACCAATTCCACTACAGGTGGTTTTTCCTGGTCTGGAGTCTCTTCCTCGGCCTCGACCTGTTCGGTGGGCTCCACCTTAGGTTTCCCTGAGCACACGACGAATTGAGTGTCTCCTGACTTTCCCCTGCAGTCAATAGCATTGTGCGTGTTTGACTTGCATTGGTTGCACCATTTCCCTGTCCTAGATTTTCTATTGTCGGACTTGAATGAGCTCTCCTGGTGGCGAGCTTCCTTGTTGACCTTGGCATTTTCCGTGACAACCTCCTTGGAAGTCACTTGACATGCTGCAAAGTGAGGGTTCTTAGCCTTCGATTTGCAGTCCCTCGTATTGTGAGAGGGTGACTTACAAATTGAACACCACTTCTCCGACCACGGTCGTTTAGGTGTAGAGCTTGAAGTGCTCTTGCTTCCCTCCTTCTTCTTCTCTGAACTATCCTCTGATTTTTGCACATAAGGTTCCCACTTTTTTGTTCCTGAGTTTTTGGCTTTCTTCTTGTCATGTTTCTCTTGACTTTTGGTGTTGGTGGAAAGGTTTTCCCCTGCCTCCCCATGTACCTCGACGAACCGTTCTGCTAATTTAGTCACGAGGTCAATACGTTCCGCTCCTTGTTCTCCCAGGAACGTCCTGAGAGGTTTAGACATTTGCTTCTTCAGCTGGTCGACCACCATGAGCTCTTCCAGACTCTCATAGTCATGTGCGAACCCAGCCAAATCCATCCACTTATGGAGATAAGATTTAAGACGCAAACTGTAGGCGGCAAACAACTCTCCCGGTTCTCGTTTCGCTGCTCGAAATTTTTTCCGGTAGGTATGTGACGTAACCTCGAATCGTTTCAGCAGAGCCGTCTTTAACTCATCATAATTGTTCTCATGTCCTGGTGGCAGGCGAGTATAAACCTCGTATCCCGTCCCGCGTAATCCCTGGGATAGCTTAAGATTCCATTTGTTACGCTCCAGACCCATAGCAACTGACATAGCCTCGAAGCGTTGAAGGTATTGATCAATCTTCTCTTTGTCCTCCTCGTAGACCGCTAAAGGAAACTTCATAGCATGGTACCCATGTCCACCTACTGGTGTTGATCCTGGGATGGAGGAACCTCCAACTGCTCCCCCAGTTTCTCCATTAGATTGACTCTTCAACTCGAGTTCCCTCATCCGGTACTCGTGCTCCCTTTTCTGTGCTTCTTGTTCAGCTTCTAATTTCCTAGCTGCTTGCTCAGCTTCAAATTTCCTAGCTGCTTGCTCAGCTTCCAATTTCCTAGCTGCTTGCTCAGCTTCCAATTTCTTAGCTGCTTGTTCCAACTCCATCCTTCTCAATTCCAGCTCGGCCTTTCGATCTTCCCGTTCTGCTTGACGATACTCTCTCTCCACTTCCTGTATGTAATCCGTTAGAGCAGACCCCGCCAATCCCATTTCTTCCCCCCTTTGCCTTTAATTCTAGCTGTGCTAAGTTTAGGGGTGGCCATTATACAGAGAGGTAAGCTAGCAGGTCTAGTACAATATAACTGCAAATTACTATACAGATATATGAACAAGTACTATAAATCTAGATATTACCACACACAGCACATTCACTCAGTGACAAGAGTAGAATCAGGACCACAGACCTATGCAGACGTGTGAAGTGTGAACAGGTAAGATATTAGTCCTAACCCCTATCCACATTCACTCTAGCTGGATTCTCCAAAATGATATCTCCCTCTTATAACTAAGGATCCCGTGTCAAAAGACCCCGTTGTCAGAAGATCCCCTTGTCAAACGTTCCTGCTTGCAGGAGATCTCGCTGTCCAAGGATTCCGTTTACGGGAGATCCCGCTGTCCAAAGATCCCGTTTACGAGAGATCCCGCTGTCCAAAGATCACGTTTACGAGAGATCCCGCTGTCCCAATATCACGTTTACGAGAGATCCCGCTGTCCAAAGATCCCGGACGAGCCCCCAATAATGTCGTGTCCTCCTTTAAAGTGTCGTCCCTGGAGTGAGGAGATCCGACACCCACATTATAATATTATTTTTTTCCCCCTCAATATTCTGGAGAATCCACCAGCTTCCGTCCAACACACTCCATCAGCCTATGGACACCTTTTCCTATCACTCTCACACTGTCGTACTATGCCCCCTTCTCATACTTCCCCAACGCAACATACTCAACAACTCTTGCTTCTAGAAATTAATAAAGATTAATTTATTAAAATAAAAGTGTAACGTGTATGAGACGTGTATGCGAAGAAAATGTGTGACGTGTTCTATAAAGTGTGTAGACTCTGTCTCTCAGACATCAACTCAGTCAGCTGATCACAGCAAAGATAGACCACAGCACGTTACGTCAGAACAAGTACGTCTCACCCGTTGCCGGAACCATCTTGCCGGATAATGCTTTGCCTCTGTAGACCTCTGGTAATCCAATTTCATGAACATCCGAAATAGACACCGGTGGTATTAACAGTTAATCATGGACCGGTTGCACTCTACACAATGTCCGTTCCTAATGTTCCTAAACAAACTGCACAAGTCTTTTGCAGTGTGTACGCAGTTAGTTAGTTAGTTAGTTAGTCGACAGATCATCCTCGTTGCACATCGAACCACTCAGTTCATAAGGGCTACTTACTAATGTTAATTGTTACTGTACTGGATTGATCCTCACTCGTGTCTATCCAGCCTCACATATAATGTCATGTGTTCTATTACACGAGATTATATAACTCTAGGTAACTATTAGACCCAATGTCTTCAGCCCGCCACCACTGTCTGATGATGTGTGGTGCATCAGTACGCATCACTCACTTTGGTGAATCAACCTGCTTTTAGCTTTCAGTTACGTTCTGTCTGCACTTTATTGATGGTTGAACGGGTGTTCTTCCGAATGGGTTTTTTTTAAAACTTGTTGAGTTTCCTTGGATCTGGTAGGGAACCTTAAATGGCACTACTGCAGTCCTATAAATCATATCTACATCTGCCATATAGGCACGTGTAAAATTAAGTCACTAATTAACACACGGTAGATATTATTTCCACTGGCACTGCAGTGCCCTGCACTCTGTCTAGAGCATTATTCAAGTCCCCCCTAGTTGATCTCAACTCGAGTTTATATGGCAAACTACCAAAGTTGTCCACGTGACGTTATCCTTTACTCCCCCACACAGGTGGCACAGTGGCAAATCATCCCCTGTCAAGAACTATTTTCCTGGCTTAAATCCTGTCAAAGTTGTCAGTAATTGCCTAGATTCTCAAAACAAGCCAGCTAGTTTCTGTAAACTCCCAACAAAGAGTTTCGATACCAAGCTGCCAATCATCTTGATGTGCCGGAAACCAAGAATTGACAGATGCACTGTTTTCCGTACTAGGTACTTCCGTTTTACATCTGCCCCTGTGATCTCACGGCTTCCATCTGCATTCAAATGTTGACAAACTTGTCAATCTTCTGTTCCGTGGTGACAATCCCAGCAGCCATTTTCGTCTGATGTCCGGCCGTATAGATGACAAACGGAACCATTCCATATCCTAAGCTGACAATATATGTGATTCTACTTGTTAATGAACTGCCAACTCTGTGTATCCATTCCTACTCACTCACCACCAAATGTGTATATGGGCTGACACGATGTAACCTGTACAGCTGTGTTTACTCTGTTAGTACGACTGTTGTGGCCCAGAAAATATACGCCACGCAAACGTCGGTATTATTATCTGGGTTAACTCAGGGCGCTCGTGACAATGGTGGAAATGACCATGTGTTTACATGCATCCACTGTGAACGAATATGTACAGCACGAATTGGCCTTATCAGTCACATTCGCCACCGCCATGGTTTGTAGTTATTATGCCCGTTTGAAGCACAATGTAACAAAATATCGTCTGTCAAGACGGAAAGGTGCCAATGATTTCGCTGCATCTCGCCGGGTATATATTGCAGATATCACACAACATAAACTAAAGTGATTAGATACATCGTTCAAGCTGAAATATACAGCACACGAGTTCACGCATTAGTTTCACTTGTCTACCATGGTAATTTTAAACTGACTATCATGTCTTTCTGTTTGCACAAAATTGGCTTCTGTAAATTAATGGCGATCGCTTCTGCTAGTTTTAACATGCGATCATTGTGTGTGTGTGTTTATAATCATTGAAGAAAGCATCGGACCAGCAGCATCATGACCTAAAATACACACGGAAACATTCGAGGCTCATTACACGATTCTGGATCTATGGTCCTTAGGGAGCTAAAATGTAAAAGAACAAGATCCTCAGCGTCGTTTTGTTGCCACACGCTACTCCTGCTGTTGAAAAGCCAGCGTTATATCAAAAATAGTTCACCGGATGTCAGAATACAACGTGCCTGGAATGTCTAATTATTTAGTGTTGAATACTCAAATTTTTCTCATTATTACATCATATCAAAGCGACCCAGTCATGCGACTATCAACAGTGAGGTCATATAACCTTTGCTGTTCCGGGCTAGTGGAACGGCCGTGGATTTTGAGACAGCCGTCTGTTTATGCATTCGGGCGGGTCTGTATCTATGATGGAAGACACCGACAATATGGAATTTAGACAGGTAAATTATGCTGAAGAGTGAGAGAAAAAGAGACAGACTGGCAGACAGACAGACAGACAGACAGACAGACAGACAGACAGACAGACAGAATGAGGAAAAGAAAGACGTGTTAATAGTTGAAGAACGCGATTCAGTGGAGAAATTAAAACAAAATAAAAACAAAAACATTTATAAACATGCACCGTAACTGGCATTAAGTTCTCGTGTTTCACATATAGTATGTCACCTCGATCGACTTCCTTCCGCATTCCTGAATGCCTCTCCTGAGACAGATCCAAGGCGGATACTACATTTTAACATTCGGCTTGTCACCCTGACCTTGTTGCTATTTATAATCTAGGGCAAGGTCACTGAATCAGGAAAAGCAACTCGCTTTAAAGCTGTGATAATTAGATGCTAAAATTAAATTAATTAATAAGATTAATTACTAATGCGGAGCTTAGGGGGAGAATTAGACTCCAGCGAATAGCGACTTAAGATACAAGGAATAGACGGTAGAGCTGGGAGCCGCATGCATTGAGAGAACCTGTTAATATTATAACTATGAAGAGGAAGGATAAGACATACATTGAGGTAACCTGGTAATAAAAAAATGTTTTGCATATCCTTTACAGGACATCGCTGTCAACATCAGTATCTTTCAGCTGATTGTTGATTTCTTGGCAAGATTACGCTCAGTAGTTTGCCATTGATTTCTGAGCGGCCGGCTCACATACCCCGTAAGTTACCGACGCGATTCAAACCACTGCTGATTCTCACCATCGTCACGTTACTTACGAGAGTATACGAGATTACGGAGAAAAGTCGCTAACCTCTAGGCCAGGAAGCGACCTGTTAATAGTTTAACTGATTCAGTGCCAAACAAAAGTAGGTTTGGACCAAACAAAAATGGATGGCGGAAAATGGGAAGTAATGGGTGTGTCACAGTTATGACTTACAAGTTGTTAACTGATTAAATGCCATGGGATGATTAAGCGATTTTCCGTATCTGCCATAGGGCCTATATATCGCTGAAATGGTGTCACTGCGTTACAGCATAGCATGTCTGCTGCAACAGTAACAACTTTTAAGTCATAACTGTGACACACCCCTACTTCCCATTTTCCGTCCTATCATTTTTATTTGGCTCAAACCTATTTTCCTTTTGGCACAAAACTGTCAGAATATATTCTATTTACTTAGCTATTACATTATGGTGTTTCATTCTTCTCGCAGATGACCATATTTCTAATTTCTGACAATGTAGTTGTACTTGTTCACTGTGTACAATGGCAATATCCCCTATATGATGTAGATCCTGTTCATTGTCTATGTCTACGTTCGTTTGGTCCAAACCTCTTTGTTATTTTGCTCAGAATCTGTTAATATAGTGGCAGACATGTTGTATTATGTATCAAATTAAAGTGGATTGCATAAGGACAACAACTGTATATAAGCCGATGGCAAATACGGGAAGTCGCTTAAGACAGTTAATCATCCCATGGCACTGAATCAGTGAACTAGAAGGATCGCCATGGCTGAAAGGTTTCAGTGCCCGCCCCGGGCTCAGAAGGTTCCGGGTGTGATTTAATAATAGGACTGGGACATTTTCCTGGAGCCTGATGTGGGTCTGTGGTATGCTAGGACCGGGACGTTTTGAAGTCTTTTAAGCACGCTGGAAAAGGTGGCCAGTATTTTCCTCCCTTAGTGAGACGAGGGCAGGCGTCCAACTCTCGTCCGAAAGCGCTAATCACATGATCAGTGTAGTCTCCTAGCGATGGCACTAACGCGTCCGTTTTCCCAAGAACCACTGGTCTCAAATGATATCACATGCCCGCCTGATCTCTTGGGTAGTGAGATAGGATAGCTTGCCCTTCGGATAAAGGTGAAAAACAGGAGGTTCTGTGTGCAAGCTGCACACATTAAAAATCCGATGGTAGTTAAAATCGCGAAAGAGTAGCCCTTAAGGCCGCAGCCCTGGCAACATTGTTAGAGGGGAAAACTCCTACTCGTGAGTAGACAGAACCCGCTACCTTGGATGGAACTTTTCTAGAGAAAGTAAAATGTAACACACTGACTTTTGAAGTACACACTTAGATGTGACGCGTTTCCTTTAAAAAAGAGAGAAGAAGAGATTTAACTAAAAGGTTTTGAAACCCGCAGGGAATACATAATGAAGGGGGACCTCAAATACACACAGAGAAGAGAATCACAGATAGAAAGTTTGTTGTATTTGGTGGTCGGGGGCGGGTTAAGGAATGGTCTCCGTCAACAGTATAGTAAGCTAAATATACATACTGACCGCATAATGAATTAGTAAGACAAATAATCGGGAAAAAGTATAACAAATGGGTAAGGTTCTGACTGGCAGAGGTACAACTAAGAAACACAAAACGTGGGCTTGTCATTGTCGTTTAGGTGTTGGCGTGTTGCGAATGTCATGACACTTAGTGTTCAGACGTGGGACTCGTACAAGGAATGTAGCTAATCAACGTGTTAGGCTTCTATTTCAGATTTGTGAAATGCTAATAAACATACTCTTTGAAAGATACTGTGGTGGTTTTCCCTTCAATTCCGATTCCATATGGGTTGTTGTGAATTTTGGCGTTGAGAGTAATTTCCGCTCTAATCAAATGCTGACATGGCCACTGATCTAGGTCTTTGGAATCTCTGGTGAAGTGGTCAAGCCGTCTGCGTCGCGCTGCGAAGGTTGCGGGTTCGATTCCCGGCTATGTCTTTCGGTTCACGATTGCATTTTTCTCTACAAATAATACGGGGTAGAGCACGGGGAGAGTTGTTGGGAACAGCAAAAGTTAGAATGGCTTGGGGCGGGATGGTTGAATCCCTATGCTTCAACGGAGTCATCAAACAGCTCTAATAAAATAATCAGATGTCTTTACTATTGAAAGCCATGCCGGGTTTGGCCATGATGGTGTCGTTAGTAATGTAGAGTCTGCCTGTCCGTTTACTTGCTTCTGTGTCTGTCTGCCTCCCTGCCTTCGTGTTAACAGAATGTCTGTCTCTGCCTGTGTGTCTACTTGTTTCTATGCATGTCTGCCTGCTTACATGTCTGTCTGTCTGTCTGTCTGTCTGTCTTCTGTCTGTCTGTCTGTCTGTCTGTCTGTCTGTCTGTCTGTCTGCTACCTGTCTGTCTCTGTCCGCCCGCTTTCATGTTTAGTCTGTGTGTCTGTCTATCGCTGTACGTCTGCTTTCATGTTCAGTCTGTTTGTCTCTCGGTCTTTCTCTGCACGTATTCTTTCATGTTCTGTCTGTCTCTCTGTCTGACTATTTGTCTGTCTATCTGACTATCTGGCCGGAATTTATATGCCTGTCTGCTAATCTTTCTCTTTTCTCTCTCTTTTCTTTCTCTCCCTCTTTTCTGCCTGTCCCACCTCGCTGCTTGTCTGTCAATCTGTATATATGCCGGTCTCTCTGCTTACCTGTCTGTCAGACGGCATACCTGTTTATCTACCTGTTTGTTGCTTGCATGTCTTCTGACCTAATGTCTGCCTGTCTGCCTTCTTGCTTACTCGCTTATCTTCCTGTCCACGAATAAAGCCCTGAAGTAATGGGCCAATTCATCACCTGTCGTAAAGTTTTCCTGCTGGGAAGGAGGGAGACATTATGTGATAGTAATGGGGGGAGAAGTTCTTCCGGAGGAGACGCCGACCCTTCTAGAAGAACGAGTAATGATGTACACGTGCACTGACAAAGGGCGGAAATGTCCCTGTCACTGAAGAATGTGCATCTCCACTTAACTTTGTTAATACTTATGTCGCGTGATTATTTATTTGTCTAAAGCAGTGATTCTCAAGGTATTTTAGGCCAGGACCTCCTTGTCTTTACACCAAGCAAATGTCAACCGAATCTCCTTTGGTGAAACCTCACTTCGAGAGGCGGAAATATATATCTATTTAGGAAGCAACGTGGACACAAATGGGAAAACAGAGATACTAAAATAGGAATAAAAAAAGGCAACAGGAGCTTTCATTGTATTCGGAAATTTGTAGAATTCAAAGGAAGCTAAACTGTGCACAAAATTTAGAATTGTTAAGTCCATTGTTAAATCGATATTACTGCATATGTCAAAAACACGGAGAACAACTGACAGAACAAACTTCAAACATTCATTAATTGGTGCTTGTGCAAAATAGTAGGAGTAACATGGTAAGGCAGAATGACTCATGTAGAGCACATGGAGAGAACTAGACAAATAACATGGTAAGACAGAATCACTCATGTAGAGCACATGAAGAGAACTAGACAAATAACATAGTAAGACAGAATCACTCACGTAGAGCACATGTAGAGAACTAGACAAATAACATGGTAAGACAGAATCACTCATGTAGAGCACATGGAGAGAACTAGACAAATAACATAGTAAGACAGAATCACTCATGTAGAGCACATGTAGAGAACTAGACAAATAACATAGTAAGACAGAATCACTCACGTAGAGCACATGTAGAGAACTAGACAAATAACATGGTAAGACAGAATCACTCACGTAGAGCACATGTAGAGAACTAGACAAATAACATAGTAAGACAGAATCACTCACCTAGAGCACATGTAGAGAACTAGACAAATAACATAGTAAGACAGAATCACTCACGTAGAGCACATGTAGAGAACTAGACAAATAACATAGTAAGACAGAATCACTCACGTAGAGCACATGTAGAGAACTAGACAAATAACATGGTAAGACAGAATCACTCACGTAGAGCACATGTAGAGAACTAGACAAATCCTAGTGAACCAAGAGGTGAGGAAAAGACGATGGTGCTATATAGAACACACACTGAGAACACCTGAAGGCAATATAACTAGACACTCTTGCTTGGAATCCACAAGGAAAACGAAATAGCGGGGGATATCAAAACACTTGGAGTGGAGAATGACAGACAGAGATGAATAATACTTGGAGGACATGAAGGGAACTGCAGGAGATATCAAAGGAAAGAACGGCGAGGTGTGGTGTGGTTCAGAGATTATACCCCCATGGGGGTCGGGGGGTGTTAAGGGCATACAATGAAGAAGATGAAGACTTGTTGTCTCTTAATTCGTGCCTACAAATACACACATAACTGCACTGTGTATTGAATCTACTAAACATTTTTTCCATATCGATATATAGTTTCCTTCGCTGGCTTTGAACTCGAGCGAAGTTCATACACGTGTTACTACTACTAATAGAATGATCTTCACATCAACCTCACTTCACTAGACATACGCTCCTTCGAAGATTCTATCTATCTGAGCGCCATTGCATCGAACATAAGAGTGAAAACACACATTCTTCCAGAAGATTCCCAATCAACCAATCAATACAGAAACCAAGGAACAAAACAAGCAAACAACCAATTAGTCAATCAAGAAAGCAACCAGAAAACCAGGCAAACAATAAGTCAACTAATCAACCAACAAAGCAAACAACCCACTAACTAACCAGCCAACCAATGGTTAGATAGACAAGAAAAGACAACACATCGACACGTGGAGAATCTTCCTTTATGCCTTCGCTCCTGCTCAAAGTTAAATCTTTATGTTCTTTGTTATTTTAAATCTTAGGTTACCGTAGGGATAACATATTCCGCATTCTAACAATATCAGTGACTATGTATTTAGTATTTCAGCCAACAAATGTATTTATTCACTTGATATGATATATAACTATGCAGTATGCACAGGACGAGATGCAGCAAAATATGTTGCCCGCAAAGAATGTCCGAGAGAAATTTATACAATTTGGAAAATGTCCGCAATTTTGGCTCTAAAATGTAAAACGTAGGATATTGATCTCTCTCTCTCTCTCTCTCTCTCTCTCTCTCTCTCTCTCTCTCTCTCTCTCTCTCTCTCTCTCTCTCTCTCTCTCTCTCTCCCTCTCTCTATCTCCCTCCCTCCCTCCCTCTCTCTCTCTCTCTCTCGCTCTGCCTCCCTCTCTCTCTCTCCCTCTCTCTCTCCCTCCCTCCCTCCCTCCCTCTCTCTCCCTCCCTCCCCCTCTCTCCCTCCCTCTCTCTCACTCCCTCCCTCCCTCTCTCTCTCCCTCCCCCTCTCTCCCCCTCTCTCTCTCCCTCCCTCTCTCTCTCCCTCTCTCTGTGTCTCTCTCTCCCTCCCCTCCCCCCTCTCTCTCCCTCTCTCTCTCCCTCTCTCTCCCGCTCTCTGTCTCTCTGTCTCTCTCGCTCTCTGTCTCTCTCGCTCTCAGTCTCTCTCGCTCTCAGTCTCTCTGTCTGTCTGTCTGTCTGTCTGTCTGTCTGTCTGTCTGTCTGTCTGTCTGTCTGTCTCTCTCTCTCTCTCTCTCTCTCTCTCTCTCTCTCTCTCTCTCTCTCTCTCTCGTTAAACCTGCATCTTCAGCTTTGGTTATTGTTGAGATCTGTGGTTGTGTGGACAGTTAGTCCTAATTTATGTTGGTTTTATTGGGCCTGCACTGTTTGTCGGTTAGGGTTATTTTTTTTGTGCCGCTCTCAAGCATTGTCCATACACACTACTTATAGTAGCACTGGACTTAATTTTACGCGTGGATTAGCTTTCCCTTTTACCAGTGTCCCTCGCCATCAGACGAACCAACTTCGACTTCAGAGGTACTTGTAATTTGCGTCCCAAAGTCAGGGAATAGAAGTCAACATTTTCATCCAACTGTTCGGTAAGTCGGTTGAACCCCTTACCTTGACATCAGCACACCGGATGTTTAAGAACGCACATTTTTATCCATTCTGCCATGCTGACCTCCGTGATGTTTCTATTCCCGTAATGTAACATGGGCTAATTACTGTGGCCACGTAAGATTGAAGCGTTGTTCTCGGAGCTGTTAGTAATTGTTCCATTTTTTTTTGTTTATTTTTGTTTTCCATAACATAATGCATTAGCTGAAAGGTTTCTTTTTTCAAAGATGGAGGGAGATGCAATGTGCCTCAATATAGAAATTTTCTTATTATTGATTTCGTTAAGAGGCTAATGTTCGCAAAATTCAATTTCAGTGGCTTGCTATGTAAGGATTTCCTTCCCATTTATTCAAACATTCAGATTTGATTAGAAAATTTGACATCAGCGGGAACATATAAACGAAAGCAGACCAAAAAAAAAAAAAAAATGACGCTCAGAAAAATACAAGTATGTTTATAGCCTACCGTAAAGATTACAATAAATCTGGGAGATGTGGTTTCTGAGCCGAATGTTGCGAATTCCTTGGACTGCCAGAGTAGCTAACAATGGTTGCCTGGAAGAGACTAATGGAACTAGAACATTACCACAAAATAAATACTGTTAGTATCTTTCCTATAGTTGTATATAATTTTTTACAACTATAAGAAATAGACTCATAATATTCTTCTTTGGTCATGTGATGAGAAGAGAGGCATTGGAGAATAAGTATCACGACAACTGTAGAGGAATAAAAGCGTTAATATAAGAAAGTGTTTTTCTTCCGTAAAACCGACACTGTGGTGAATGGGTTACAAACCATCCATCCATGATGTGCCACGCCGATAAGCGTGGGCGGTCATGTTTTGCCATCTCACTCGATCACCAGAGTCGTGGATCAGCTCTGTGTTTTTGTCTCGACCATGCCACGTGGCCAAGCCATCCAGTTATTTACTTCTCGGTCTTCCCCTTGGTCTCTTCCCTTCGATCTTGCCAGTTGTCACCAAGTTCTCCAACTAATTTCTTCTCATAACATGCGAAAATTTTTTTTGACTATCGACGTTTAATATCTCTAATCAGTTTACGATCTTCATTTGTTTCTTGAAGGACTTGTTCATTGGTTTTTCTGTCTGTCGATGGTATTCTTTGCATTTTCCTCAGAAACCACATTTCCACAGCCATCAGATGTTTTTCAGCTTGTCTGCTCATTGTCCACGCTTCACATCCATATAAAAGTACAGGTTCTATGTAGCATCTCAACACTCTTTTTCTCGTTTCAATTGACATCTTTTTATTGGTCAATATGTGTCACAGCCTCACATTATCCACATTATCCGGTAAACCAACATTAGTTAGTAGACAGTAGCCAAGGGCTACAACTCCCGCCCAAGGGAAAGAAGTAAGACCCTCGAAGGCCAGAGTATTCCAGAACCTTCTCGAAGGACTGGTCAGTGAGTCCACTGTCCCGTGGACATTGATGTGGCCCGCCTATTGCGGGGTCCACGAGGAACTCGAACAGAGTTACCACCCGTGTCGGATTGCGACACGTGTGAATCGGCAGAGAGAGACGGGACATCGAAGAGGCAACAGGGCCTGCCTTAGAGGGACTCAATAGTTTAGACCCATGTGTATTTGGGGTTCATAGACATATGCTAGATAGTTTGCTTAGAATGTTTGATGATGTTAAACTGTGTGATGATGTTAAACCTCTGTGATATGCAACTCAGTGCGGGCTTGTTAAACCCACTAGTATATTGAAATACAATAGAAGTTGGATATTATATTTAACGGAGTTATTGTTGCCTGTGTGAGCCCGATCTCAGATACCTAGACATCCAACACGCTGACAGGCTTTTTGGGGGCCAAGATCTCCGGTTTTGGCATAAGCTTTACATATAGACGGCTATTGATTGCCAAGTAAAATAGTAAATTAATCATATCAAATTGATGTTTGAAGAAGTTTAACAAATTTGCATCTATCTAGTGATGAACTAGTATTAATATGAGTCCCTCTGCAGCTAGTCTCTCAATGATGTTAATACTATAAACTATTTTGACATGACTGTGACATGTTTTGACTGTTACTAATGCTTTCTCATTCTACGAGCAGATTGTTCCGCGAGTTGTGTGGTGTGTAACCTATGTAAACTATCCAACAGTGGCGAGAGTACAAGACAACATTCACAAGTTCTGGGATCATAAGATAAGTTTCATATCATGCCCATTGCAACCCTAAGCGGTACTTATCACCATCCATCCATGTATCATTTTGCTTTGCATTGATTTGTATGTATATTCATGACCTAGTAACCAACATAACTTTGCATTTGTATTTGCGCATGTAATAATTAAGGGAGATAACTAAATTTTCTACTCCCCAACATTTTTTCTAAGGGATTTAACTTCAGTAAAATTACCAACAAGTAAAAGACAAGATGTCTACTTTAGAAAAATGTATTGAGCAAGGTATGAAATTAGGTTATAAAGAAGAGAAACTGTCAGAATGGGCACAGAAGACGCACGCAGAGAACATTGCCCGTGAAGAAAGAGCGATAGAACGAGAAGAAAAACAAAGGCAAGTGCAGGCAGAAGAAAAGAAGATGCAAATGCAGGCAGAAGAGAAGAAGATGCAAATGGAGGCAGAAGAGAAGAAGATGCAAATGGAGGCAGAAGAGAAAAAGATGCAATCAGAACGGGAAAAGATGCAGATGCAACTACAAGCTGAAGAGAAGAAAATGCAATTGCAGGCTCGAGAGAAACAAATGGAGCTTGAGGCGGCGGCCAAATTAGCCCAATTGAATGCCGATACACAAATAAAACTAAAGCAGATAGAAATAGATTCCAACGTAGAAATATCTGTAAATAAACTGAGAAGCAAGGAGGAGGAACAGAAATATAACAATTATAAAGGCCTCGTCAAGGCATTCTGCTCAGGAGATTCCATCAGTGCATACCTGGAAAATTTTGAGTGTCTAATGTCCTACCATAAGATCATAAAATCAGATTGGTCATTTATTTTAATGAGAAACTTAGCTCTGGAACCTTTGAAAGTAATAGAGACAGTGCCACAAGAAATGAGAAAAGATTATGATTACTTAAAGCAACGCATTCTAAAGTGGAGAGTGGAAAAGAAGAAGTAACAAAGACATTTATGATTTGTTTAAGTCCCCGCTAATCACTGGTATCATGAAGGCTAATAGACTACAATGGCTGGGGCATATAGAAAGAATGGAAGATAATAGGGAAACAAAACTCGCTTACACTCAGGAAATAAATGACCGTAGACCCCGAGGTAGACCAAGAAGGCGGTGGAGAGATAATATACATACAGACCTACAAGCACTTGGAATCAACGACTGGCAAGAGAAGGTCCACCAGAGAGACGAATGGAGACAGATTGTATTTGCAGCAAAGAACCTCAATGGCTCGGAACGCTGAAGAAGAAGAAGAAGAAGAACGCATTCTCCAACATTTCTCTTTAGATACTGCAGGTTACCAACAACAGTTCGCAAAATTATCCCCACAACCAAACCAAACCTTTATAGACTACGTGTCTACAGTTCAGGATGTGTGCACAAAGTGGATTAACTCAGCTAAAACTAACAACAGCCATGACAAACTAAAAGAACTCATTATTATTGACAACATAGTTAGTACAATCCCCACACCTTTTGCTAAGTTTTTGAAACAAATGGACTGTAGGAGTATTCAGGATGTAGAGACAAAGGGGAACGCATTTTTCACAGCGAACAGAGATATTTTCCAATTAAACCTAAGTCAAAACGAAGCAGCAGCAGTGGTAAACACTAGATACTCGAAACCAACTGAAAGCAAGTTTAAACCACGCTCGAATGTCAGGAAGCCAGTTAAGTGCCAATATTGTAGTTTGACTCACGAAGAATACGCGATGTGCGATAAATCGCCCAACTATCCTCATCATCTCAAAATGATCGTGGAGAAACAGAAGAACAAGAGAAATGCGTACCAGAGAGCGGTCAAATGCTATTTTTGCAGCAGCTTTGGGCACTGCAGTCGCTTTTGTGATGGCCGAAAACTACTAAAACAAGCCAATGCTGCACTAGTTGAAACGTCATCAGACGAAGATATTGAATCACTGAATGAGTGTGACAATCAAAACGAAAGTGTGAGTGAACTAGGAAATGCCGTGCAAATTATTGACACCATTACAGACCAGAAATGTAACACCTGTATGAAATTCCAACTTGACACAACATTACTATGTGGCCATACCATTCCTATTTCTAATGAAATGGCCAATGCTGCCTTATCTTCTACAGGCAAGCTAAATTTTTCAACAGGGTTTGTAAATAACAAAAAGTGCACATTAATTCGTGATTCCGGCGCAACGCTCTGTGGGATTAAGAAAACATTAATCAACGACAAAGACTATACACACAAACTCGTAACTTGTCGCACATTCTCAGGCACTATAGAGAAATACCCCCTTGCTCTTGTCGAAATTCGAACACCGTTCATATCAGGACTAGTATTGTGCGCAGTCCTAGAAAATCCTGTCGCGGATATTATACTTGGGAATCTGCCCAACATACGACCTTGCTCTGAAAAGGAAATTAGAGATTGGGAGCAGAAAAACGGTATCCAGCACCCAAACAGCGACCCTAAAGAGAAACACCATTCATGCTTGTCTCAATCTGCCAAAAGAACAAGCGAGACAACCAATGAAGTAATTCAAAAAGAATTCACCGAGGTGCATGATGCAGGGGCGGTCGAATCTGTCAATGATACGACCAATTTAAAACCTCGAATTGAGGATGCTACCGATCTACCAAGTACCAAGCCTGTAGATGTGCAACAACACACACAACACACGAATGCAATAACACGACAGACAATACACAACACTAAAAACTGAACACTATCAATTAAAATGCAGTCACTTTATTAGAAGCAGCAACTTATTAGTCAACACACTAACAAGCCAACAGGGACACATGTAGTTAGATGGGATAAAATAACAACGTAACTACATATTTAGCATTATACAACATACGATAGTAAAAGTGTATTGAAATTCACACACAGAACAAGATTTGAAGGTGTACTTAATTAGCCAAGACTTTTGTCTTGTTAATCCTCTTTAAAACAGAGGTTAATTAGCTTGGTATCAGTAGGATACTATGAGAAGGACGGGTTGTAGACACAACTAGTAAACGTCACGTAACTTCGGTCAGATAAGCATTTTAAGGACACAGGAGAGAGAGAGAGAGAGAGATCTCTTCACCAAATCAGAGAAGTGGTGTATGGGAGAATACATGAGTGTTGATGCCAGTATGTAGGTTACCAAGTTACTGTCCACCAAACTACATGCACCGACTTTATGTGATTCTGTGACAGAATTAGTGCAGAACTAATTACCCTATAACAACCCATCAAATCAGGGGAGAGGGGGGACTCCTGTCACAGCCTCACATTATCCACATTATCCGGTAAACCAACATTAGTTAGTAGACAGTAGCCAAGGGCTACAACTCCCGCCCAAGGGAAAGAAGTAAGACCCTCGAAGGCCAGAGTATTCCAGAACCTTCTCGAAGGACTGGTCAGTGAGTCCACTGTCCCGTGGACACTGATGTGGCCCGCCTATTGCGGGGTCCACGAGGAACTCGAACAGAGTTACCACCCGTGTCGGATTGCGACACGTGTGAATCGGCAGAGAGAGACGGGACATCGAAGAGGCAACAGGGCCTGCCTTAGAGGGACTCAATAGTTTAGACCCATGTGTATTTGGGGTTCATAGACATATGCTAGATAGTTTGCTTAGAATGTTTTTGATGTTAAACTGTGTGATGATGTTAAACCTCTGTGATATGCAACTCAGTGCGGGCTTGTTAAACCCACTGCGCCAACGCACTGTATATTGAAATACAATAAATGTTAGATATTATATTTAACGGAGTTATTGTTGCCTGTGTGAACCCGAGCTCAGATACCTAGACATCCAACACGCTGACAATATGTTTTTCATCTTGCTAAAGGCTACTTTTGCCATGGCGATTCTTGTTCTAATCTCTTCAAGGCATCTCCCATCAGATGTTATTACTGTTCCGAGATAATTGTACCTACTCACTTGTTGAAGAATATTCCCATTTACTTGTATATTACATTGTGGTATTACGTCCTTCCTAGTGACGACCATAATCTGTGTCTTTTTACAATTTAATTCTAACCCTAGTTGTTCACTGTGTGTAACAATCGCATCTACTATATTTTGCAGGTCCTGTTCATTGTCTGCAATCAAGACTATCATCTGCATATCTAATGTTATTGATGCATCGTCCCCCAATGTTGATTCCTTCCATATCTTCAATATTTCTGAAAATACTTTCACTGTACAGGGAAAACAGATCTGGAGACATTACACATCTCTGTCTCACACCCCTTTTAATAGGCTGATATTGGTCTACTTTATTATCAACTCTTATGGCAGCTTGTTGTTTCCAATATGTTTTTTACAAGTCTAAGATCTTTTCCATCAATTTGTAGATCTTCAAGCATCCTTATCATGTTGACATGTCTCACTTTATCAAAAGCCTTTGTGTAGTCAATAAAGCAAAGGTGTAGATCTTTGTTTACTTCTATAGAACGTTCGATTATGGTTCTCAGTATATACACAGCATTTACTGTACCCTTGCCTTCCACAAACCCACATTGTTCTTCTCCTATTTCAGGTTGTATGTTCCTCCTAACTCTTTGCATGATAATTCTTAGCAAAATAGAACATTACGTACACGTATAAGAAAGGGACAAACAATGTGTTTTTGATATTCTAACGAGAAGAGAGAAATTAGAAAAAAGAAAGAAGAAAAAACACCCCGACGACTGGAAAGATCAGTAGTAAAAAGCGGCAGAGGCCAGACCGAGACAAATGATGTTGGGTGGATTTAGATCTTGGCATAGAGGAATATCATCAACAGAGTTAATCCGTAATATCAAGAGATGTGTTGAGAGAAATGAAAGGTCAACTCTAGTTGGCAGGGCACAAGATAATGATAATAATGATATATATGCAGGCAGACACTCAGACAGTCAGACAGACAGACATACGCGGGTACACTCACTAAAGTAGACATTGACGCATTTATGTCCGCATCGTTGCCTAGAATTTAACCATTTGCAGTTCCGTTCAAGCATTTAGAACTGAAAGCCCTAAATCTCCATTACCGTATTTGAAAGAGTGTATTATGTGCACGGAAAGAACGAAAGCAGCTGTATCATTAGACACGCAACATTTCGCTCATAGTGCAAAAATTCTGAACGGAGCTAATGAATGACTTTTCTCTGGATTGAAATGTGTGGGGATAACAGCCTTCTCTACTAATGATTCCAATTACCGTAACTACATACACCCAGCGTTTGTAACAATCCATTTGCAGAGAAAAGCGCAGAGTATCTATTTCAGCTGCTAGTATTCTTTCCCCCAACCTTTATCACCACCATTTTTTTTTTTGGTCGTACTTAAAAAATCCAGCAACGGAACAAAAGAATAACGTGACAAACATTTGGGAATTCCTGTGTTCGTTTATATTTTCTTCTTTTCGTTGTCTTCAATGAGTGTCAGCAATGTCTGTAAATGTAAACATCGTTTTAAATAAGACATTAGCGGTCAGCATTGCCGAATGGATAAGGGCGCCCGACCACAAACTTCCGGTTTGTTGATGCAGAGGTAGCGAATTCAACCAGTTAGTTAGACTAAAATGTTGACTTCTCGTCCTTGACTTGAGAAGGTAAATTACAAGTACCTCAGAAGTCGAAGTGAGTTTGCCTACTGGCGAGGGGCACTTGTAATAGGGAAAGCTAATCCACACGCAAATATCATTCCAGTGTACTAGAAGTAAGTCAAAGAGAGCGAACGTCAAAAATAAATAGGTCAATTTAATTTGAATAACGAAGACACAAACATTAGATTGCACGATGTATTGCCTGGCATATTTCGCTACATCTCGACAGGTACACATTGCATAATTCACACAACATAAAGTAAAATAACTAGATAAATCCTTCAAGCCGAAATATACAAATTTTCTCACAGTAACGTCAGTTGTCTACCATGGTAATTTTAAACTGACTATCATGTCTTTCTGTTTGCACAAAACTGGCCTATGTAGATTAATCATTATGGCTTCTGCAAACTTTAACAAGCGATTATTTTGTGTATTAAAAACACGCGAAAGGCGAAAGGCATCGTCTTTATCAATCACATGGCCAGTTTCCAACACGTACCGAAAAAAAAAAAAAACGAGATAAATTGAAGCATGTTTATCTCATCCATCAATAGAACGTCTGTATAGCTCAGAATTACTGAGTCTCTTTCTTGTCTTCCTCCACCTAGCCCCCTTCCATCTCTCAGTTTGCTTCTTCTTTAAATCTGTCTGCCTGTCCAATGCAGGACGTCGTAGTCACCCTCAGCAGCTATTGGATGTGTCGTGATTTACTACGTTCAGTAATCTGTCATTACTTTCTGAACGAGAAATCAGTGTAAGTCTAACTTATCGATGTGTGAAATAAACCCACCGCCCGGCAGTGGGCGTTCGGCGAGTTTAAGTGCGAGCGCATTGAACCTCTTGGTCACGCCGACCTCTTTGAAGATTGTAGTATCATGTAAATCTAAATATCCTTACTTGTTTTTCTTTTGTAACGGTTTGTCATAATATATTCTCCGCGACTGACACTCTCACATTTTTTAGATTAATTGCTCTAGGACCTTTATACCGTCTTGAGGTGTATTTGGTATATGGTAATAGCGCCATATTTTTTCATAGACCTGTCAGATAGAAGATGCATAGCAGAGATTAAAGTAGAATAGATCAAGCAAAAGCTGTATTTCAGAAAAGTAAAAGTATCTTATGCAATAAGTAATTTTAATTGAATACCAGGACGAGAGCACTGAAATGTTATATAGAACATTGTCTTCTTGTACGACAGTGAATCATCAAACGTGAATTGAATAAATTAGAAGAGCTTGGAAGCAACGAAGATATGGTTCTGGAAAAAAAATTGTGCAAATAACTTGAACTGCCAGTAACTAGAAACGATTGCCTTAAAGGGCTAATGAGAGTAGAATAGCATATACAACTATAGGAGACAAATGTAATTCGTTGGTTGTGTAATGAGAAGACGGGCGTTGTAAAACATCGTGACCACAGGGAATATTAATGGAAGCAGAGACAGAGGCAGACAATGAGAAAAGATACTGGATGGACACAGACGGTGGCGTGGATAGATATCATCAGCAGAGTTGATCCAGAGGGAGTGTCCATGGCGAAGTGGTCAATCCGTCTGCCTCGCGCTTCGAAGGTTGTGGGTTCGATTCCGGGCTACGTCTTTCGATTCATGAGTGCATTTTTCTCGGAGACTCCTGGGGGTCGTCGCTGGAGCTACGGAGTTCGTGCTTTGTTTAAAGCTTTCGGCAGGACGCCATGTGGAAAGAGACTGAGCCATATGCCATAAAACCCGGTGCAATAAGTCGATCCTCTCGACTTTTAAGACGTCTTTTAAGAACAGGACCAAGGACCAACATCTGTGGAGAGACATGAACGCTGACGCCAGCTGGCAAGGCACACGATGATGATGATGATGATGAGTCAGCACTCTATGGGTGATGCGGTCAATATCACTTATGTCACCTTCACGTCCTATTAAATTTCCTGATATACGAGGGTGAGTCAATAAGTAAGTCACACAATTATAGGGATGGTAGGTCAATGAAAACAAAGCACGCAGTTCTATGCAGCCGGTTTGGGAGGACTGATAAAACGATGTGGTTGTACAATGTCTTTGATGTCGTCAATCCATTTTCTTCTTGGACGTCTTCTTGGTCTCATCACGGATGATCTTTGATTTAAGGCCAGTGATGGTAGTTGATGGTGTTGCATTCTAACAACATGGCCAAACCACTTGATCTTCTGTCTTTCAATAAATGTGGCGCAAGGTGTTGATCCCACTGTCTGTCTGATACCAGCATTTCTTACTCGGTCTCGGATTGTTAAGTTGGCAGCTCTCCTCAGGCATCTCATCTCGCGGGTGTTGATTTTGTGAAAGTGTTTTTTTGGATAAAGTCCCAGTTTGAGATTGGTAGCATTGGGTTGGTGTGAATATGCTGTTTATTATCTGTCGTTTTGCGGACATGGGTATGTTTGGATGTTTTAGTAAGGGTGATAGTTGATATGTAAGTGCACTAGCTTTTTGACATCTGATTTCGATTTCTCTGTCCAATCTGCCATCTTCTGTGATCACACTTCCAAGATATTTGAATTCTTTAACTTGTTTCAGAGTTGTGCTATTTATCTGTATACTTACTTAGTGGGCCCGGCGATCTGATAACTTGCATTACTTCGGTGTTGGCTGTGTTTATACTCATATTGTATCTGCTGCAGGTTGAACTCAGATTAGTAATATGATTTTGCAGTCTGCCCTCATCGCTATAAAACAGATACTGATCGTCTGCAAATAGAAGTTCATTTATTTCCTGCGGGTCAGATGTTTCATCTGGAGTAAAGAGTTCTAAGTTGTTTTAATCTGTTCTGTCAAGAGTTGCTTCTTTGGATATTCTGTCCATGTAGATATTAAATAGCAAAGGAGAGAGCACACTTCTCTGTCTCAATCCTGTATTGACTGTGAACATATCTGATATACCTTCTTGTATTCTTACTGCACTGCGGTTCGAGTGGTACATGGCTATGATGTTTTCTAGCAACTGCCCTTGTTTGTATTACTCTTGATAAATGCTAATATAATCGACAACGCGAACACGCGTGGCTTGATTTAACATATTTATGATTATTTTTCTACACTGTGAAAATCAGAACCTGTTTCTGAACTTTAGCGAAAATTAATGTTCAAGTACATATCTACATGACAACCAAAACTCACAATCAACAATGATTTTTTTTGGGGTTTTGTTTGCGCTCGTTCGCTTTAAACTCGAGCTCACACACTATTTCTAGTAACACTGGACTGAATATTGCGTGGGGATTAGCTTTCCCTATTAACAGTGTCCCTCGCCATCAAGCAAACCCACTCCGACTTCAGAGGTACTTATAATTTACCTATCCAAGTCAAGGATGAATAGGTCAACATTTAAGTCCAACTGTCCGATGTAGGGGATGATCCCCTTACCTCGGCATCAGCACACCGGATGTTTAAGAAGACGCGTTCTTATCCATTCGCCATGCTGACCTACATCAACAAAGATGAAACTGAAAATCTCATTCACTTTGAATATTTTTGCGCCATAATCAGAAATATGCTGCAGCTTGCCGTCTTGACAGACGATAGCTCGCTACATTGCACTTCATAATACTTGTGACTGAATAGACGAATTCGCGCGGTAAGTGTTCGTCCTCAATGAATGTATGTGACCACATGGTCATTACCACCATCACGCACCATCTGATGTCTGATACACTCCGCCTGCGACCTATCTGCAGTAATTGTCTCCTGTGTCTTTATTCCATTCTTGATGTTTGCTCTCTATGCAACGCGACCAACGGCGGCTTGCTCCCAAAATGCAGTATATAAGTGCCAATACTAGCCGTGTTCCGCGTACACACATCCTTGTACGATCCCGAGATCTCTTACGCACCTGTAATTCACCAAAAGATGCCTTTTGGCTTACTACTACCGTCCATCCTCCCAATCAGCAACAATGGGGTATGTTTAAAAAAAAAAAAAGGCACAGGCTGGCCAAAGCAACTGCGGATGTTAAACAGTATTAACAAATTCGGTGCCAGGCAAAAAGTAGGTTTTCACCAAACGAAAATAGAGGGGAGACAAATGGGAAGTAGTTGTGTGTCAGTTATCATTTAAAAGTTGTTAATTTGATAGCAGACGTGTTGTATTCATCTCATCATCTCATCTCATCATGTTCCTCTTGTGCCTTGCGGTGCCGAGGTGAAGTATAAACATCGTGAGAGTGCCCGATTATGGGCTTCATGTATCGATATTCCCATGGACTCTGCTATTCCCTCCGTCCAACGTTTACGTGGTCTGCCACGTATTGTATTACGTGTTGTATTATAACGCAATAACATTTCGGCGATATATACATCCATGGCAGATACGGGAAATTGCTTAAGAAGTTTAACCATGCCGTGGCACTTAATGAGCAGGGAATCTCCGTGGCGAAGTGGTCAAGCCGTTTGACTCGGGCTCCGAAGGTTGTGGGTTCGATTCCGGGCCGCGTCCTTCGGTTCGCGGGTGAATTTTTTCAGGGACTCCTGAGGGTCGTCGCTAGAGCTACGGCGTTTCGTGCTTTGTGCGACGCTTTCTGTGCTGCGGAAAGAGACTGAGCCATATGGGATAAAATCCCGGTGCAATGAAACGCCCCTCTGTCGACTTTTAAGCGACATAATGAGCTAAGAATCAGGGATACAACATAAGCAAACAAGTTAGTTGCGTATCCTGTACAGGACGTAGCAGTCAACTCCAACATTTTTTGACGGTTTGTGATTCCTTAACAAATTTACGTTCAGTAGTTTGCCATTGCTTTCTGAACGACCGACACTTACACCATTGTATGGAAACCAACGCAAGGCGCTCTGCTTCCAACCCGCCTGCAGCTGTGTTTTGAACGCGGTATGCGAGATTACAAACTACGTCTATAACACCTCCGTTACAGAGCCGGATAATGAAAGTAGAACGGCATACACAACTAAAAGACAGAGATAAACATCATTCGTTGGTTATCTCATGAGAAGAGGGGCGTTGGAAAACATCGTGGTGACTGGACAGATGAATGGGAGATGTGGCAGTGGCAAACCAAGTTCCAGTTTTAAACAATGAGCAGTCCACTGAAAGAAGGAAAGTCTCGCTTTATCCTCCGTGCAGTCAGACGGACATATAATCAGGCTGCTACGGGGATAATTAGTCTTGGGACTCTTCGCTGGCTGTTGCAGATGAGAACGGATTACGAATGGGAATGTCCTGAGTGCTGTGATGTCGGTTCTTGACTCAACAAACTCAACTCAACACCTCCGTGCACTCACAATACGTGATGGTCGTAACATTTCAGAAACCTGTAGCAGACTACTGTTCCGTGTCTTGTTTCCCTCCCCCTACCGTTAGTTTAAAGAACGTAGAATAAACATTACAATGTGTAGTCTTTAACAAAACCAACAGCAGAAACAACAAGAACAACAACAACAACAACAACAACAACAGCAACAACAACAACAACAACAACAACAACAGCAACACACGTACTCTGTTATCACCGAGTTGCTATATTTACTTTATTTTGCTCTCTTTTCGAATGCTTTATTGAAGTCTGAGGTTCATCCTGTCTTTAATTTAGTTTTTGTCACGTGTATGGAAATTCTCAGGCGACTGTCGAAACAATAAGGATACAGTGACGCCTATTAGCATTTGAAGCAGACGTGAAAGAAATAAAATTACGCTTCCATGCTGTCCCTGTCAAGCTATTTTAAAACAAACAACACCCAACCTATGTCTAGATGTTGACATTCATGTTCTAGTTTGTTTTATTTGTTCTATTTCTGTGTGTAAAATAAGTAAAACCAAATGAGTTTCTAAAAATACCGACATCCGTTGCATTCACTTCGGGTTTTCCCAATTTTCAAAGCGAATGTTTCTCGACTGTTTTCACGTTTCATGGTGTGGTTACACCAGAAGAAGATCTAGGTATGTGGGATTAGATACCCTGTAAAGTTGTTAATGTCACTAGAAGAGTCAGAATGAGGCTGATTGGTTATGAATATTCTGGAAGACTGACTATAGTTCCTTGCATTGACATGCAGTACACCTCAGTTCTGATAAGAGCTTGCATCTATTGGAGTGATCCAGTGTTGAAACTGACATTTCACATCTGAGGAAAACAAATTAGAATATAGTAGATCACAAAACAGCATGCACTGGCCGCGATTAGGTCTGAGCTGCTCATGTTTTTTCCACTGGTTTTAGGTGTCCACAGACTCGAACCCGATGCCAAGGGAAAGTCATAATGAGGAATATTGACATTAAAATAACTACAGGTTTAGAATCAGCTGCATAGTCTATAGACAGAAAGATAGTGATGAAGTTCGGCCATATTTTACAACTAACGCCTGGCCATTGCAACTATAATAAAGAGAAAAAATGTGTTGTGTGGTCACATAATGACGAAAAGAAGCCCTGGGAAAACATTGTCACGACTGGAAAGATTATTGACAGAAGTACAGCGGCAGACCCATATAAATAATGCCGTTTTACTGTATGTCAGTGAATTATGGAATATTAACAGGAAAAAATAGTAAGAGGAAGCAACGGAAATGTGATTTTTGAGACGAATGTTGAGAACATCTAGGACTGTCAGGGTAACTAACAACGAATGCCTGGAAGGGGCTAATGAAAGTAGAACTGTATACAGTGGATTGCCGACATACGACCTATGCAACTTACGACCATTCGACTTGACGACCACAATCACTAGCCATATTAGATTTCAGATTTACTTCTGCCTCAATTATCAGTCGAACGGCGTTGTCTGCAATCACCAAGAGAAGCCAAGAAAGAAGAGGATGAGCCAGAAAGAAAGTTCACCACTAAGGGATTATCAGAAGGTTTATCTTTACTGAATAAACTTCTTATACATTTCGAAGCAATGGACCCAAACATCGATGCAAGGATTGAACGGATGGCGCACGATGTGTTTCGTCCGTATCGTGAAATTTATGATGAAAAAAAGAAACATACAATTCAGACAAAGCTCACCATGTTTATGAAAAAACCAACTCCGGTACCCCTAACTGCTGCCTTTAGATGACGACATTAATGATCTGCAGCCAAGCACCAGTGGCCAATACAATGTTTCGTACATGTTTATATATTTTGATGTTAATGACAATTTGATGTGTTTTGCGATCGGGAAAATGTTTCCTATAGTATTTTCCACACCTGTATTTTGTATGTTTTGCAAATATTAAACCAGTTGTACATGTATAGTTAATGCAGTGTTTTTCTTAAACCTGACGATGTAAAAATAAGAAACAAAATGGTGTAGAGATGATACAAATGGCACAAAATGAACATCGAAAATTATGATTTATAACAATAATAAAAGAAATTTATGATATAATTTAACTTAAATATTTTTATAACATCACTTCACATTACTGTACACATAGCGTACTCAACTTACGACCAAATCGTGTTACGACCGGTCTGTCGGAAGCGATCGTGGTCGTAAGTCGAGCACTAGCTGTATAGAACTATAAGAAACACACACACACCATTATTTAATCATGTAATGGAACATATCATGATGACTGGAGGGATCAACGGGAGAAGAGAAAGAACCAGAACGAGATAAATGATGCTGGATGAACTAAGACTGCGGCAAGGGGGAATATCATTAATTAGTGACATTCACACATAACACCAAGAACCGAGATTTGTGTGGAGGCAAGAGCGTCTAAACTAGGGGTGGCCAACACGAGGCCCGCGGGCCGCATGCGGCCCGCCGGGAGTCATGTTGTGGCCCGCGGAGTAGGAAACGACGACGTGGCCGAAGCTGTAGCACGCTTGCTTGTTTACTTTAATTAAACAAAAAAAAAAAAGAAAAGAAAAAAAAAACATTAGGTGCGTGGCCCGGCAGGAAATATTATTTCTGAAATTTGGCTCGCCTGCTGAAAAAGTTGGCCACCCCTGGTCTAAACCATTTGTCGTGGCACATGATGCTGATGATAACTACCTAGGCGGTGTCATGGAGGAATATTATCCGTGGAATAGATCCAGAACAACGGGGGCGAGATTTGTGGATAAGCATGAACATCTACAACAGCTAGTACGGCACATAATGGTGATGATGGCGAAAGCCTGACCAACAGTTCTATTTAGCTATACCAGTAAAATATGTCAGTCAAGAGCGCAAGGAAGACATACAAATAGATGGATCGATAACATCAGAGTTTTCTACAACGGCAAAGGTTATCTACAACCACATCAACACACTTGTCACACGAGAGAAAGCACACATTTCCGACAACGCTTAACGACAGGCAAGGATCTGAAGATAACATAAACAGTTTCCTTCAATCCGTCACTTGATAGACAAGCCAAGATAAGATTGTGTCTTTTAAACCTTTAACGGTATTGACAACTCAAACATGTGTTTACAAATCGGTTTGAAATGTCCGGATTTTGTTGGGTTAGAATGACTTTTATCGACGCGTTTGCTGTCATCTGTATGAGTCTTTATTTTGTAAACCTTCCTTGTTTTATTTTGGGTTCGTTTTTGACGTATACTTTCTTCTGTTTTGAAATGTACCTTATTATGTTTTAAAGTATACTTGCTTGTGTAGATTCTTTGTTTTTACCCCGGACATTGGGCCGTAGTTTGTTGACAATGAAATATCTGTAACGTGTAGATGATACATTGCTTACTTAGCAGTCTGCCTGTATGTAATGTGGCGAATCACTTCACAATGGCTTGGGGGATGGGGAGGGGGTGAGGGGCAGTAATCGAAGGCATGCTCATTAAAGAAGTGATCTGAATCGACCAGGACGAAAATGGACACTGAAAATTGCAGATACACAGGGCATAAAAATGCACGAGGTGAAAGACTTGGCAAAGTATCGAGAAGATTTGTCAAAGGACGTGATGAGAGAGACGTTCAGCAAGGGATTCTGATACATGAACAATTACAACACTGGCGACGATATTCCTATATATGTCGTTTACCATTTCATCGGAAACTTTAGTGCAGAGCTCTCCTTTCCCTCTTTGAGTTCAAAAAGTTAAGCCGTTTGCCTCGGGCTCCGAAGGTTGTGGGTTCGATTCCGGGCCGCGTTCTTCGGTTCACGAGTGCGTTTTTTCGAAGATTCCTTAAGGTCGTCGCCGGAGCTACGGAGTTCGTGCTTTGTGCGACGCTTTCTGCGCTGCAGTAAGAGACTGAGTCATATTGGATAAAAACCCGGTGCAATGAAGTCGACCCTGTCGACTTTTAAGCGACATTTTTTTTTTTAGATATAGGAGTGTACGAGACAAATGAAAATCACATGATGACAAATCAGGACTATAGGCTGGATGTTACAGAATTTCCCATTTCTTCCTTGCTAATGCTTCCTGCACAATCTTTGTGAATCTTAACATATGTGCGTACGCATATTACTGACCAATCGACATTAGGTGGGTGATGTAGTCAGTTTGTCGCCGGTCGTATTTACTCCCCAACACATTTTCTGGTGCCCATTTAAGGCTGATTCGGCCTGGTAGCCCAGCTCAGTCTTAAATAATCACCCCGGTGCTGATTTGAACCCCTGATTACCGGGCAGGCAGGATATCGGCCTCCCCATTATACTACTTCTACTCCCAATAAGGCTTTACGTTGTGTGAACTATAAACTGGGATGTGATTACCAGGTCGTGACCCTGAACATGTTTGTGAAAACAAACAAATCAGCTTTCATAATCCTTCACGCCTTAGGGCAGCACATTTATAGATATTTACGTGACCATCTTTTGAAATGACATTTCAAATAAACATCTATGAATAAACTTACCTGTTTGTTTTGCGACATTGTGGACAAAGATTTAATTTGAGGGTTGACTTTTAATATCCCCGAAAGGGAAATTAACTTTTATTGCTTGAAAAGGGAACTCTTTTTTTTTTTTTTTCATTTGCTTATAGTGGTGATTTACATGCTGTCAGTTCATAACGGTTTTTAAACGGTTCAAACGACATTTCTATGGCTTTGGGAAGTGGGTAGGGGTCTTTGCCCTGTGTATTCCTAAAATGTGTGCAAAGAATACGATAGAAGGACAGAAAAACCAACGAGCGAATCCTAGAAGACAAAAATGAAGACCGTAAATTGATTGGAGAAATTTGACGTAGACATTCAAGATTTTTTGGGGGCACATTGTGACTTGAAATAAACTGGAACACTTTGTGACAGCTGGTAAAAGTGACGGGAAAATAGCGATAATGATAATTGTCAGAGAAATATATATCGGCATAAGTCTTGCCTACATGGGATAATTGAGACAAGCACACAGTGCTGATTCCTGAATGTTGATCGATTGACATGATAAATCATGACCGCCCATGCTTATCAGCACATGATGATGATACTTAGAATTCTGAGTTATTATTCTTGTGTCGAGGTGCTTGAGAAGAGCTGCCAACATTATCATCCGAGACGGAGAAAGAAATGATGTTATCGGATATGACACCTTGTGCCACATACATTAGACGTAGAAAATCAAATGATTTGACCATCTCGTTAGAATCAAATACAGTCAACTACCTGCACTGGCGCTACACCAAAAAAGATCTGATACGAGAGCAAGAGGTCGCACAAGAATAAAATGTATTGACAACATCAAAGACATTGTAGAACCACAGGGAATGACACTATCCAATGGTGCGCTGGACGTCAACTTTTCCTCCCCACGAGGCTAGACGCAAAAGTAGAAGATAATGATGATGATGGTTGTTGTTGTTGTTGTTACTGTTGTTGTTGTTGCTGCTGCTGCTGTTGTTGTTGTTGCTGCTGCTGCTGCGGCTGTTGTTGTTGTTGTTGTTGTTGTTGCTGTTGTTGTTGCTGCTGCTGCTGTTGTTGTTGTTGTTGTTGTTGTTGCTATTATTATTGTTGTTGTTGTTGTTGTTGTTGTTGTTGTTTGAATCTCTGCCTGTCCCGTTGTTCCCTCTTATAGCCAGAGACAGAAGACTGTTTTTGTCGCTCGCCCGCTTTGAACTCAAATGTAGTCCATGCACGTGCTACTTCTTCTAGTTCACGGAACTACTTTTTGCGAGTGAATTACCGTTCCCATTTTACCAGTTACCGGTAATAAGGTACTTCTAATTTACGCCCCCAAGTCTAGGACAAGAAGTCAACATGTTAGCCCAACTGACCTGTGTAGGGGTTGAACCAGCTATCTGGGTATCAGCACACCGTTTGTTTCAGAAATAGCTTTCTTATCCATTCACTGACCTCGGGACAGGAGATGGTTTAGTACCATCTCGGTACACAAAAGCTCTTCTCACGTTCTGCAAGAAGGAACATCGTGCCTGGCAAATCCAACTAGATCTAGGAAGTTGACGAATTTGCACAGTTCAGTGCCGTTTAAAATGGTTTAAAAGCCAAGAGGGTCGACTTCATTACACCAGGTTTTATCCCATATGACTCGGTCTCTTTCCGCAGGACGTCCTGCCGAAAGTGCCGCACAAAGCAAAAACCCCATATCTTCTGCGACGACGCCCAGGAGTCTCCGGGAAAATACATTTGTGAACCGAAGGAAGCAGTCCGGAATCGAACCCACAACCTTCGGAGCGCGAGGCAGACGGCTTAATCCCTTCACCACGGGGACTGTTATATACTGAAGACTGGTCAGGTGAAGAAGAGGCCCTGAAGATATAAACGTATAGAAAGACAACTGGGATGATAACAACACAAACGATACCTATTCTAAACAGCTTCTAGGTTATCTTGAGAAATGGGAAGAATCATGAGATATCTGAACCAATGAAGCCGCGATGTACCAGATGCGGATTAAACTCAAGACCATGAGGAATGTATATTACCTGACATGGTATAATTCATTCCCTGGCGACCTGCGGAATTCTCAAACGGATGACAACTTAATTGCTGCACATTATGCATTTTGTTTCCATAAATAAGAATTCTCTTACACCACGCCTCCTTATCAACAGTTTAAGAATGTTGCTAGACACTTTATTTCTTGCACCCGCCTTACTGTGTATTTTGTTCACTTCTTTATCACCTGCAATCAACATTTATGTTACTTTCAACATTTTTATCGGTGTCTTGTGTTCCATTTTTATTATACTTCTTACGCATAATCTTTACTGCAATTGTATAAGTTGTTTATTGATTCCAATGGAACAGATGTTAACTGTTTGTATTTCCATCTAACCCGCTGGGTTTATTCAATGTTCTCTTTGCGGCTTTTACTTCAAGTGGTATGCACAAGTGCTGATGTCCTCTGGCACGCGACAGTCGCATTTCCTGCCACATTCTCCTGTGTTAAAAATAAACTAAAAGCCCTAACAAGTGAACTGCGACAAGAGCCAATGTCGCGTGTTCATTTTTTTTTTTTTTTGCATATCCTTTTACAGGACATCGCTGTCAACAGCAGCATCTTTCAGCTGTCTGTTGATTTCTTGGCAAGATTACGCTCAGTAGTTTGCCATTGCTTTCTGAGCGGCCGGCTGAGTATCCCGCAAGTCACCAGCGGGGGACGAACCGCTCCCAGTTCTCTCCCGCTACGAGACTCTGCGTGATAAACGGGATTACAGAGAAAGTGTTGTAACCCCTCAGCCACGCGTGTTCATTAAGAGTGATATAAATAAGCTATTTATGAGAAGTACAGGGTGTATTTTTAATGACTGTGGAGTTTTTGAAAATATTGCTGGTCCAAGTTTTGTATTTACCTTTTATGTTGCATGAACTCCACAGTGGGTAAATAAATACAAAACTTGGAACGGAAATATTTTCAGAACCCCACAGTCATTAAAAATACACCCTATATAATTCTTCTGTCCTCGAACAAATATTATTTACTGACACCTGTATCATATATATCAGAAACACTGACTACCTGAGCAGCAAAAGTAATTTGCGTTGAGCTAACTTGTACAGCTTCTAAATTATACATTGCTTCTGTTGTTGTCGTTGTTGTCTACGATTAGCTTCATGAATGATGTATGTGTGACATAATGTATGAGAGTATAGAGATAAGAAGGCCAGGGCAGACTGTAAGACGGGCTTGCGTGCCCAATTCTTAAGGTCTTGAAAATAAAGCTCTGTCTGTCTATCTGCCTGCCTGCCTGCCTGCCTGCCTGCCTGCCTGCCTGCCTGTCTGTCTGTCTGTCTGTCTGTCTGTCTGTCAGGAGAGAATGTTGCTGCAGGAAGTGACCGGGGGATCAGGTCCACACTCAGTACTCCAAGGAAAGGCCAGACATAATCAGACTGCTACTGGTACCATTAATACTGGGACTTGTCGTTGGTTGTTGAAGATAAGCACGGAACGAAAAAAGGATTGACCCGAGTGCTGTGAAGTCGGGTCTTGACCCAGCTGAACTCAGCCCTCCTTCCTCAAGTTTCAAGCAAACATCGGCGATCTTGACTCTCCAATTATTTCTGTCATTTTAATAATTTAATAAAGTTGCTGGTGCTTATATTATTCATTGTTACACAGTTGTTTAAGCTTTCCAGTTGCGTCTTTCCTTGTCTAGCATTTGATTTTCTGGAACTTCCTGTCCCCAACATGGAGGATAGGCATTTGAACCGTTAAGCCTCTGGGGTGTTTATGCTTCTGGCTACGGTTTGCAGTCTCATTTTCCTCATGTTGGATTAGTAGTGCATGGTTCCGTCGCCCTGCTATTGAGTTGAGTGCGTGGCGTGACACTATGAGCTGTTAATTTCGTGTGGAATGTTTTTACATCTGTCCGCGGTTGTAGCGTGAACTTCATGCTAGGAACGATGGCGGTTGATCTGTCACAGAATTGACTGGATTGCCTTTTCGGTTCACGAGTACATTTTTCTTGGAGACACCTGGGGGTCGTCGCTGGAGCTACGGTGTTCGTGCTTTGTGCGGTGCTTTCAGCGAGCCCCTCTGCGGAAAGGTACAGAGCCATATGGGATAAATCCCGGGGTAATGAAGTCGATCCACTCGACTTTTAATGCAGTAATGAAGTAATGTGTGGCTGCTGGTGTTGTAGTGACTGCCGCGTTCCATCAGCGATGAATTGTATATTCCGTGGAGGACTTTTGTGTTGACATTTTGACGGCGACATTATGCACAGTGTACCTGTACGGGATGTTGGCTTGTCAAGACTCTTGTCTATTCCACTTTTCACATAGGGTAGTGAGGAGCATTTTGTGTGATATTCACTGGCACAGGAACGGAGCATAATCGAGACGACCCGTTGCCTTGAAGTAGGAACCGCGGCTAACTAGCTAACTAACTTGTCTAGTATTTTGATACATAAACTGTTTAATTCATTTCCTTTATTAATGTGTTCCATAAATTTCAAATGTTTTTCAGTGATTGAAGGCTTATGCCACAATGGAGGATAAAGGGTGAATGGAGTGATTGTGGTCCTATGTCCCAATGTGGGATAAAGGGTTAATGGAGTGATTGAGGTCCTATGTCCCAATGAGGCATAAAGGGTTAATGGAGTGATTGAGGTCCTGTGTCCCAATGGAGGATAACGGGTGAATGGAGTGATTGAGGGATTATGCCCCAACACAGGATAAAGGGTGAATGGAGTGATTGAGTTCCTATGCCCCAATGGAGGATAAAGGGTGAATGGAGTGATTGAGTTCCTATGCCCCAATGGAGGATAAAGGGTGAATGGAGTGATTGAGTTCCTATGCCCCAATGGAGGATAAAGGGTGAATGGAGTGATTGAGTTCCTATGCCCCAATGGAGGATAAAGGGTGAATGGAGTGATTGAGTTCCTATGCCCCAATTTGGAATAAAGGGCAAAAGAAGATCAATGGTAGCAGTTCTCAAGCATTAGGTCTCCATCACGACGAGGTTCACCTCACGAAGACACACCTGGTAACTGTATACAATTGACATTGATATTAACGGAATATTTTCTCGCGCTTTTGACCCGTTGAATCGTGGAACCATGTACACTTGACGTCTTAAACATGCAGTGATAAAAGTTAGCCGGATCAACGCCCAAAAGCTATTCAGGGAGCTCGTTTTGCCGCATACTGATATGGACCACACCTGATACGGTTGGGTGATGTTGTTCAGTATGTGTTATATATTTAATCCACAATATAATGTACGGGAAATATGTCACGGGGTCATAAGAAAATAGTAAACATTCTTGGGCCGTATCGTGAGAAATGAAATCTGAAATGTGGACCAAATTACGAAAGCTGGTAAGAGTGTTAGAAAGAAGAGGTGGATGGGTAGCTGGTTGTTTCATTGGTTAGTTGGAAGACCTCTAGAATACTTTAGTTCTGTTTTAGTCCACTGGGCTGAAGTTAAGGTAGTTTGTGCCCTGAAATGGTTAATTAGTTGTTTGGTTGGTTGGTTATTAGTTAGTTGGTTGATTGATTGATTAATTGGTTGATTAGTTGGTTGTTTATTAGTTGGTTGGTTGACTGATTGGGTAGTTGGTTGGTTGTTTGATTAGTTGGTTGGTTGATTGATAGGTTAGTTGGTTGATTGATTGATAGGTTGGTTGGTTGATTGATTGGGTAGTTTGTTGATTGGTTGGTTGATTGGTTGGTTGGTTGATTGATTGGTTAGTTGCTTGATTGGTTAGTTGATTAGTTGGTTGGTTGATTGATTGATTAGTTGGTTGATTGGTTAGTAAGTTGGTTGATTGGTTGATTGGTTTATTAGTTGGTTGATTGATTGATTGGTTAGTGGTTTGATTAGTTGGTTGATTAGTTAGCTGATTGTTTTATTGGTTGGTTGGTTGATTGGTTGGTTGGTTGTTTTATTGGTTGGTTGGTTGATGTTTTGGTTGATTGACAAGTTGTTTGGCTGATTGATTGGTTGCTTGGTTGTTTGGGTGATTGGTTGGTTGATTGGTTGGGTGATTGGCTGGGTGATTGGTTGGGTGATGGTTTGTTGGTTGGTGGTTTGTTAGTTGCTTGGTTGTTTTATTGGGTGATTGATTTATTGGTTGATTTGTTGGTTGATTGGTTGTTTGGTTGGATGATTGGTTTGTTGGTTGTTTGGTTGGTTGGGTGATTGATTGGTTGATTTGTTGGTTTGTTGGTTGTTTGGTTGGGTGATTGCACGGTTGATTTATTGGTTATTTGATTGTTTGGTTGGGTGATTGGTTTGTTGGTTGTTCAGTTGGGTGATTGATTGGTTGATTTGTTGGTTGGTTGGTTGGTTGGTTGGTTGGTTGGTTTGGTGGAAGGATTCAGGAACAACCGAATTATAACAGTATAGTTCGCAACGCTGACGTTCATATTATCCTATCTCTGAAAAGGTTACACGTTTGTCTGGTTGACTGGCTGGCTAGTTGGTCTAATTATTTCAAACATTTTATGAGAATATGATTATTGGAGAATTACATTAATTCCATCATGATTGGATATTATTCACATCAGTCCAGTGGCATCTTTGTAATGGCCTGGAAAGGTGTAAGTGCACACAGAGATCTAGGTTGGGGAAGATAGAATCATTGTGGAAAGACAAGATCATCCCCGGCAGGATACGTGATGATGATGGTATTCCGTCATAAATCCTTTGGTAATGTGAATTTTAATTCTTACGTCCAATGTATTGGCAATCTGGTCGTTTGAACACCCAAAGGGCTTGCATCTAAAGGAGTGATATTGGTGTAGATACGTTGAGCCATACAGGCAGAGTCGTATTAATCAATTAAAGGAACTAAGGTATGGAGCACCAGTTGTACCTTGTTCTCAGGGCATGCGGGTGTGTTGGGAAATGAACAGGTGGACAAATTAGCTGGATCTGCATCTCTGGATGGGGGTATTAGTGCATGATAAAGCAGATGTGGTTGCGGCCCTTTGGGATCATGCGCATAGTGTTGAAAGACAAAATCATTTCTTGGAGAGAATGACATGGCAGGGAGTGACCAGAGGTTCTGACCGACACACATTTCTCCGAGGAAAGGCCAGACGGAGACATAATCAGATCGCAGCTGGTGCCATTAATATTGGCACGTGTCGCTGGGTGTTGAAGGAGATGACGGAGCGCGCATGGCGATATCGCAAGAGTTGTGATGTCGGTTCTTGACTCAACTCAACTTAACCGGCAACTTAATCTTAAAATGGACCGTGTTACTGAGCTCTCTATCACTTCTCCAAGTGCTGGAATAATTGGTGTGTGTAGGATCGGTACTTGAGCCTGACATCCCCAGAGAGGCATGGCGAGTCTAGAAGCTTCAGCCACACAGGCAACCCTCTGTACTCGTATCCTCCTCGGCGTCTGGGGCCTAGGGTCAGTGAACGCAGTTTCACAAGCCCGACATACCACGTTTGAAATCAGCCGTAAGCTATTTGTGAGCAGGTAGCTTTGAGCTGAATTTTACTACAGTTTGAGCGTCGGCAGTTCAGAAATCAATAGCAACGTCATCATCATCATGTGCCGTGCCGATACGCGTGGGCAGTCAAGTTTCTTCACCTCAAATGATCATCAGAGTCGTGGATCAGATCAGTGTTCTTGTCTCCAGCATATCACGTGGGAACGCCATTCAGGTATATACTTCTCTACCTTCCCCTTGTTCTTTTCTCCCCAATCTTGCTAGTTGATACTAAAAATTGTGACTGTCTACGTCTAATTTCTCTCATCAGTTTACGGTTTTCATTTGTTTCTTGTAGAACTCGGCCATTGGTTTTTCTATCTGCCCATGGTATTCTTTGCATTTTCCTCAGAAACCACATTATCACACCCATCAGATGTTTTTCAGCGTGTCTGCTAACGGTAAGTTTGCTTATAAAATCACAAACAGCCAATAAATGCTACGGTTGATTGCGCCGTCCTCTAAAGGACATGCAGCTAGCTAACCCCGATATCATTGACAGTCAATACAATTGTGAAGTGACCGCATAATTTTACGAATCTAATAATCAAAGGGAGCTGCGGTAGCATAGTGGCTAGACGCTCGCCCATCGTGGAGGCGGATTGGAATGTTTAAAATTGACCTACGTTCTCAGGTCCACCCAATCTAAAAAGTGTACGAGGAAATATCTGGGGGTGGAAATGCGGCCGGCGGGACGCTAACTATCACCCATCGAGTTCCGATTGGTCTATAAAAATAGGATACATGAGCAGACGGGGTGTTTTTTTTTTTTTTGGGGGGGGGGGGGGGGGGGGGAGGGGGCAGTGGTGTCAGAGTCTCACCCAGAGTTATATCGCGTTGTCTGCACCAACGCCCGACAATGCAACGCTGATGTATTATAAGCACTACAGCTATAACGCGGCGTCTTCAACAACGCCAGGCAATCAACGCTGAGCGATACTAAGCAGTCGGCGGTCAGCTGGAACACAGCGTGAACATTGAGGGGTCACGCGGGCTGACTCGAGCACAACTGTGGTGTGTGCTGAAAGTCCAGCCAGACTAGGCTTGGTGGCCGTAACAGACGGACGTGTGAATGCAGCTTGAGAGTTGTATGCATGTCTTGATAGCTAGCCTGTTTGACCGTTGGAGATGGAACGCCTGTCTGTGTGACTTGTAAGTGGAGTGCATTGATGTATTATTATATTGATGTATTGATTGCTTGCAATTATAATCTATTGGATATTGTGAATTGTGATTGCGCGAAGCTTGTATTGTTTCTGATGTGTGCAGTGCGCGAATAAATAGCGCGAATTATATTATCGGCTGTTAGCCTCGTGTTATTTGATACGCATAGTTAGTATCACACTTGTCAAGATACGAGCCATAATTCTTGCCCTAAGCAAGACTTTGACAAGTGCGAACGTGGGGGCTCGTCCGGGATTTGAACCCGGGACCTCTCGCACTTTATACCATTAATTGATTCACACAAAAAACTCAACAACAGTCGCCATGTTTACAATTATGTGACTATACGAATGGTGCAAGTTGCCATTCGGGCTAGTTAATGCTCCAGCAACCTTTGTCAGAATGACAAGACGACTTTTGGCAGGCATTTCCAACATCATTTGGTACATGTACAACATTTGCATACATACAGAGAACATGACAGACCACATAACAGCACTACAGCAGACATTCGACAGGATTAGACAACATGGACTGACAATAAAACCATCCAAAGTTGATATAGCCTTTCAAGAAATTACGTTTTTGGGCTATAAGATCTCAAATGGCTTCATATCAACTGACGATAACATCATGTCTTGAATTTTGAAATTGTCACTTCCGACAACCAAAAAAGAGTTGCGAAGTGTGTTAGGTCTTTTGAATTACTATAGACAATTTATCCCTCATTTTGCTGAATTGACCAAATGTTTCACTGATTTACTAACAAACGAACATCCAAAAGTTATTGTAAATAGCGAATGTTTAAGGCCTGCATTTGCGAAAGTATTATCTTATTTTTCCAGTGAACCTTTTCTAAAATTACCTGATCTTAGCACTATTTTCAGGCTAAGATGCGATGCGAGTTCCGTAGCCATTGGAGGGGTACTGCTTCAAGAGCACGACCAAATATTGTACCCGGTATACTACGTCTCCCGGAAATTGAACACCAGTGAACGAAATTACAGCACGCCGGAACTTGAAGCCCTCGCTCTTGTGTTCTCTGTACGTAAACTTTCGAGATTTCTTTTAGGTAAACACTTCATTATTGAAACAGACAATAGCCCTTTGACATTCATCACCAGTGGTACCCCAAGTAACCACAGGGTGGCCAGATGGTCCCTTCTTCTACAGGAATATAGCTTCGAAATCAGACATATAGGAGGCTCACATAACTCTCTGGCCGATCTTATATCGAGATGTCCATACGCCTCACCCAATAGCCAGGTAACACCCGAGCACATTGCAGATGGTGTATAAACTGCAACGTAAATAGTGCTCAACACCACAGCCAATTGTGACTGTATGTCAGTTACGCTGTGAAGAACAGTGTCATAGGGAAGATTTAATCTCCCATTGTAAATATATTGTGTACATATTATTATTATTATGTGAATGAATGGGTCGTATAATTGTGAGAAATGTGAAAGAATGCCATTACGATTGTAAATATGTAGTATTATAAGAAATAGACACCACAAGTGTCACAGGATAGTACTACAGGACCCAAAGACTTACTGAGCTTGAACAGCGCCAAGTAATCCTGAGTACAGCTACAAAGATGGTCCACGACGTTTTAACAAGTACGAATGATGACCTTGACAACCTAATCCGAGGATAAGACGGAAGAAGCTATCCAACAGCTGATGACAAGATCTGGGTGCTCCGTATATTTAAAGTACATCTAAAACAAGAGACCTTGAATGTGCAACAACACAGCTCTACACTTCCGTTAGATGTCCATATTAATTTGAAAGTAGTATACCATAATAAAATGTTTATAAATTTATGACAATTGTATGAAAATTTGGGTATGAATCATTTCCATATACGAAATTGTATATGTCGAGTTTTGTTAGATGTAATCTCAGCATCGTAGCTTGATTTACTTTTTCACAAGAGTGACCTTTTGTGCACTTTTGTCAAGGAGGATCAAATTATGACACTAAGAAAGAAAATGTTACTTGTAATTTAAATTGTTGAAAGCATGATAAAATTACTGTCCCTAACTTTTGTTACATAACCAAGGGACATAACTAAATATTGTGGGTGATGTGTAAATATGTATTGAACCTACCATGTTTGCCTAATAGGTATTACGTCAATGTGACGTCATGTGTATATGGGAAAACTTACCAAAACTGAAGACCTTCATTGGATATTCTATTAGATAAGGGTAGATGTCCAATGTCGGAGTTATCTTATAGGTAGATACTCACAGACTCACCTGATTAATTGTAACTTTTCTTTTTGGTGGAGAGGTAAGGGCAAGTTAGCTGTAACTACCGGACTGGCTGCGTCTCAGCGAGGTAAAAACCATGGAATTGATTGTACTTGACCAGTATGCTCGATGGGTAGGCATGGGATTTGTATGCATATTGTTTACTAATCACCTGTACATATTAAGACAAACTAAAGAGGTACGTCAGATGAAGTGCTAAGTTCGATTCTGACAAGATAAAGAACAGCTATATAGAGAACATGAAAGGAAAACCTTTCATGAGAATGAGGGGGGGGGGAGAATGTCAGAGTCTCACCCAGAGTTATATCGCGTTGTCTGTACCAACGCCCGACAATGCAACGCTGATGTATTATAAGCACTACAGCTATAACGCGGCGTCTTCAACAACGCCAGGCAATCAACGCTGAGCGATATTAAGCAGTCGGCGGTCAGCTGGAACACAGCGTGAACATTGAGGGGTCACGCGGGCTGACTCGAGCACAACTGTGGTGTGTGCTGAAAGTCCAGCCAGACTAGGCTTGGTGGCCGTAACAGACGGACGTGTGAATGCAGCTTGAGAGTTGTATGCATGTCTTGATAGCTAGCCTGTTTGGCCGTTGGAGATGGAACGCCTGTCTGTGTGACTTGTAAGTGGAGTGCATTGATGTATTATTATATTGATGTATTGAGTGCTTGCATTTATAATCTATTGGATATTGTGAATTGTGATTGCGCGAAGCTTGTATTGTTTCTGATGTGTGCAGTGCGCGAATAAATAGCGCGAATTATATTATCGGCTGTTAGCCTCGTGTTATTTGATAAGCATAGTTAGTATCACACTTGTCAAGATACGAGCCATAATTCTTGCCATAAGCAAGACTTTGACAAGTGGGTTTATACTTTCACTTTTACACTCAAGAAATAAATGACTGTAGACCCCGAGGTAGACCAAGAAGACGGTGGAGAGATAATATACATGCAGACCTACAAGCACTTGGAATCAACGACTGGCAAGAGAAGGTCAACCAGAGAGACGAATGGAGACGGATTGTATCTGCAGTAAAGAACCTCATTGGCTCGGAACGCTGAAGAAGAAGAAGTGGGTTTATACTTTGGTTCTCTAGCTCTCTGCTGATAGAACAATCTGGCATATTCTCGTTACTTCATGAAACTTCGCCGGTTCTCTGGCTTTCTGCTGACAGAACAATCTGGCATATTCTCGTTACGTCATGGAACTTCGCCGGTTCTCTGGCTTTCTGCTGATAGAACAATCTGGCATATTCTCGTTACTTCATGGAACTTCGCTTGTTCTCTGGCTTTCTGCTGATAGAACAATCTGGATATTCTCGTTACTTCATGGAACTTCACCGGTTCTCTGGCGAAGAAGTTACGATGGCAGTTATCAATCTCGCATACCGTGTTCGAAACACAGCTGCGGGCGATTTGGAAGCAGACCGTCTTGCGCTGGTTTCATACAGGTATGAGTGCCAGTCGTCCAGAAAACAATGGCAAACTACTGAACGTAATCTTGCCAAGAAATCACAAACAGCCAAAATATGCAAGGGTTGACTGAGAAAATATCCTGCAAAGGATATTTAACTAACTTAAATTAACGTAACCACCATATGCCCAATGCGCATAATGCGTGTAAAAGGAAGCCTGACTTTAATAAATGATATTCAAAATACCGATTTCCTTATATCTTATGTTGGTACTTTCGTAATTTTTTTTTTGATTTTTTTTTTGCGTTCGCTGACTTTGAATTCAAGCGTAGTTCATACCAGTGCTATTACTTCTAGTGCACTGGACCAACTTTTGCGTGTGGATTAGCTTCCCCGATTACCAATGTCTCTCGCCATCAGGTGAACCCACTCCGATTTCAGAGGTATGTTGTTAGTTATTCTCTTCGTGTATACGGATGTCTTCGGTGCATCTCATCAAGTGCATACTGCAGGAATCGTAGCAACATAAACTAAAGTAATTAGATAAATCTTTCAACCTGAAATATACAACAGACATTTTCATACAGTAATTTGAATTGCCTACAACGGTAATTTTAAACGGACTGTCATGTCATTTTGTTTGAACAAAGTTGGTTTCTCTAAATGAATAGCAATTGTCTCTGCTAGCTTTAGACCATTATGGTGTGTTAAACAACATGCGAAACGTATTGTCCCTGTCAATCACGTGACCGGTTTACAAAATGTGCCGTCCAATCTATGGCATAGGAGACTGATGTGATTTCTTCAGAATGTACCTAACGAGATGCAGTGAATTATGTCTGGCAATAAATCATGCAACCTATTGACTGTGTCTTCGTTATTCACATTCACTACGGGAAAACATTGTTTAGAATAAGCATATATGACGATTCCAAGTGGGCGGTAAACTGAACCTAAGTTCATTCACACGTCAAACAAATTCAAACATACAAGAGCATGAACTAATTTAAGAATCTCCATGTCCGAGAATAGGATCACACGTCACAAGGAAGTTTCGATCTTTGCCAGGTTGCGTAGGAATGTTTCAGCCCAATTTATCTATCGACCTGGAGTTGTCGATAGGAATGTTGCCATGTTTTGTCGCTGGTAAGGCGTCATAAACTTAATTAAGGTCGTTTCCCGTAGTAACATAGAAACACACTAACTGGAACTAGTATGTGTATTGAGATCACACGCAGGTGTTTGTGAAGTAAATGGAGAAGGAATTCACAGAATACAATTCATGAAAATGCTGTACAGCGAACTAAGTTATTTATGTATCTGTTGTTGAAGTGTACTTTCTATAGTGAAAATCATTGTGGTTATTATTATTATTATTATTATTATTATTATTATTATTATTATTATAGCTACTACTACTACTACTACTACTACTACTACTACTACTACTTTCTTTTTTTCTTTCTTTCTTTTTGGCACCTTGCCGTCTTGACAGACGATAGTTTGTGCTCTAAAAAGGCATAATAACTTTTAACTATGGCGGTAGCGAGTGTGACTGATAAGGCCAATTTGCGCTGTAAATGTCCGTTCACAGTGGGTGCATGTGAACACGTGGTCATTTCCACCATCATGCACCATCTTACGTCTCAAACGCTTGGTGTGTGACTTTTCTGCAATAATTTTCTCCTTTGACTTTATTCCATTTCTGATATTTGCCCTCCATGCAACACGTTCAGCGGCGACTTGCTCCCAATGTGCATTATCAATGCCTGTATCAATCATGTCCCGCTTACACACATCTTTGTATCGTAGTAGAGGCCGACCCTGAGATCTCTTACCCATCTGTAATTCACCAAAAAAGATATCCTTTGGTATTCTACCATCATCCATCCTCCTAAGATGTCCTATCCATCTAAGTCTACGAAGACTGAGCATGGAATAAACTGTCACACAACCTGATCTTTCCAATACTTCAGTATTTGTGATTTTGTCTTGCCACTTAATACCAAGAATTCTTCGCAGACACCGCATATGAAAGCTGTTTAAATTGTTCTCTTGGTGTGAGTAAGTTGTCCAGGTTTCACTGCCATAGAGAAGAGTACTAAGGACACAGGCTTGATAGACAAGGACTTTTGTTTTGGCAGTAAGCTTCCTGTTCTCCCAGACTCTTTTTCTTATCCTGTTCATTGTTGTTGCTGCCTTACCAATCCGGATGTTGATTTCCTGATCTAGGGATAATTTGCTATTTACCACTGATCCTAGATATGTAAAATGGTCTACTATCTCTAGTTCGGCGTCGTCAATAAAGATTGATGGTACCCCATGTGCACCTTGTGACATAATCTGTGTCTTCTTTTTGCTAATTGTTAAACCAAATTCAGAACAAGCATTGGAGAATGCAGATAGTAGACATTGCAATTCTTCCTCAGAGTGGGTCGTAACTGCAGCATCATCTGCAAAAAGCAACTCTCTGATCAGTACCCTCCTAATTTTGGTCTTAGCCTTCAATCTCTGAGCAACTACTACTACTACTACTACTACTACTACTACTACTACTACTACTACTACTACTACTACTACTACTACTACTACTACTACTACTACTACTACTACTACTACTAGTACTACTACTACTACTACTACTACTACTACTGTGATTATTATTACTGTTAGTAGTTGTAGTAGTACAAGTCTGACTGTAACATAAGAGGCAACAGCAGCAACAGTAGTAGTAGTAGTAGTAGTAGTAGTAGTAGTAGTAGTAGTAGTAGTAGTAGTAGTAGTAGTATTAGTAGTAGTAGTAGTAGTAGTAGTTGTTGTTGTAGTAGTAGTAGTAGTAGTAGTAGTAGTAGTTATAGCAGTAGTTTTAGTAGTAGTAGTAGTAGTAGTAGTAGTAATAGTAGTAATAGTGGTAGTAGTAGTAATAATGATAGTAGTAATAAAAGTAGTCGTCTTAAAATAGTAATAGTTGTATAGCAGTAGTAGTAGTAATAGTATTAGTATTGGTTGTCGTCATCGTAGCAGTAGTAGTAGTAGAAATAGTAGTATTAGTCGTGGCAGTAATAATAATAATAGTAGTAATAGTAGTAGTAGTAGTAGTAGTAGTAGTAGTAGTAGTAGTAGTAGTAGTAGTAGTAGTAGTAGTAGTAGTAGTAGTAGCCGCAGCAGTAGTGGTGGTGGTGGTGATGATGTTAGCAGCAACAGTAGTAGTAACAGTAGTAATTGGGAGTGATGGTAATACCGGTATATGTCCGTCAATCTTTTCTCCGAGGACAGGCAGACGGACACATAACCAGCTGCAACTGGTATCATTAGTATTGGGACTCTTCGCTGGCTGTTGAAGATGAGGACGGAGCACATATGGGAATGTTACTAGTGCTGTTATGTCGGTTCTTAACTCAATTCAACCCAGCTTGTGGTTGTAGTAGTAGTAGAAGTAGTAGTAGTAGTAGTAGTAGTAGTAGTAGTAGTAGTAGTAGTAGTAGTAGTAGTAGTAGTAGTAGTAGTAGCTGTTGTTGTTGTTGTGGTTGTTGGTGTTGTGCAGTCGCCGCTAAGTTTGCAGGTTAGGGTGTCCCCGTTTGACCCCTTATGACAGAAAATAATCCACACCTTACTGAGGATTCGAACCCTGGTTTCTCGAAGGAAATCCGCATTAACCAATTATGTTAAATAGGAGAGAAAGGACCGTATGGTGAATCCGTGGCTGGTTAACTGTATAGCATGGTCAACCAATGGACAAGGAATCGGTGGTCGGGCGCCTGTGGGACCAGGTTGGAAATTCGGTGGAACAGACTGAGAACCCGTATGTGGAGAGAATGGTATGGCGGGGAGTCGGCAGGGGTTCTGAACGCATTTCAAAAATGGGGAAGACCAGGAGACCTTTCAATCAGATGGCATTTGGAACGAATAGTATTATGCCACTTCGCTGGCTGTTGAACGAGGGGACGGAGCGTGTGTGGGAATGTCCTGAAAGCAGTGATGTCATTTCTTAGTTCAACTCAACTTTACTCCACATAGCATGGTCACTGATGGAGTGATTAGTTGCATTTCCACGAAGACAATGGGCATCCGCGCCTGGATGCACATACATAAGACTCTCACACGGCTCTCTACCGTGCCCAGTGCCATTCACAACATCAACGCAACAAGATGGGCCCAAATTCAACCCATAGGATCAGGAGCATGCTTATATTTCCTAATGATGTTTCCATTTATAGGGAATTTAGTATAATTGTATTATTTATGAGAGCATGGAGCCGGTCGCTCAGAAAGTCGTGGCGTGCTGATGAGCGTAATCTAGCCTAGGAATCAACATACAGCCGAAAGATGCTGATGTTGACCGCAATATCCTTAAACAAGATGGAAACGCGGGGAAAAAAAAATAATTTAGTATAAAACTGGTCTCGTTGGATTCAGGCGATAATGGTAAGGACGTGTACTTTAGCTTGTATTATTGATAATGGGCACTTTCATCCTTCGCCTTCTTGTGGGGAAGATTGAGGGCATAAATGCTAATCCCTTGTGGAGTGACCTTAATTCTTGTAAAGAAATCTTGCCATCACCATCAACATCATCATCATCATCATCATCATCATCATCATCATCATCATCATCATCTTCTTCTTCTTCTTCTTCTTACACTTTTGCAGTATAGCTTCGAGGGCAGGAAAAGTTAAAGCTCCAGCACACGTTGGTTGGCACTGGCTTGTGTCATTCCTTGTGATTGTACAATGTACGCAAGCTTGTAATATTGATAATAGGCACCTATATTCGTCAACTTCTTATGGGAGAGCTTGAGGCCTTAAATGCTAGTCCCTAGTTCAAAGACGTTAATTCTTGTTCAGAAATCCCCATTAGAATAATTATAAAGCAAAGAGCAGGGCGTGACATGGATATATTCAAACCTGATATCGTAAATAGGCGATACCTCGGTAGCAAATATGCCGGGCCATGCCTGGTCTTGTGGGAAGTTGGTACAATGGCCCACATTGAAGGAACGGGTGGAGTTGCCGACAACGTGTGCAGTGAGATTATAACATAAAATCCACATGCAAATGCCACCGAAGAATGCGGACATTTGTGTGTCCTTGTCCCTGAATCACGTCGGTTGCAATACTTTGAATTTACTATAAATAGATCGTTGTATCAAGTGACACAATTGCCTGTAATAAAGTAACGGGCACTTCTGTATGCCTTAAGGCACATTAGGTATATCGTAAAGTATGTAAAAGTGAAATGATAGATACAGTGGTTGTAGAAAGTGAAAACATGGGCCTCAGTTTGAATAATAGAAAGACAGAAGTCATGGTGATATCAAAGGAACAGATTATGCCTAAATGTGCAATCAAAGTTAGTTAGTTAGTTAGTTGCATATCCCTTACAGGACGTTGTAGTCAACACCAGCATTAGCTGTTGTGTTGTCTTGATAAGTTTACATTCAATAATTTGCCATTGATTTCTGAACGACCGACACCCATACCATTTCGTAAAAAAAACAACGTAACACGGTGTGCTGCCAAATCGCGCGTAGCTGTGTTTCAAACGTGGGTATGCAGGATCATGAACTGCGTCCGTAACCACTTCGTCACGGAGGAGGCGCAATTAAAGTACAGGACGTTATTTCGGGGCAGGTGCTGAAATTCAAATATCTAGGCACTTGGATAACATCAGATGGAAGATGCATCACTGAGATAAAGAACAGAATAGGACAAGCAAGAACTTCATTCTATCAAATGAAGAACGGTTTGTGCAATAAGTAATTGTCCTTGAAAGTTAGAAAAAGAGTTCTTGCATGTTACAAAGTACCAGTGTTAACATACGGCTGCGAATCCTGGACAATTAGTAAACAGGCGAAAAAATCCTCAGAAGCCTTGTGGATATGGTTTTATAGAACAATGGTGAAAATTTATTGGACATCCAAAATGAGCAACCAGGACGTTGTAAGAGAAGCTGAGTCGCAAAAACAGCTTATCACAACATCAGAAAGAGGCAGTCATCGATTTTTGGCCGTGTTATCAGAAGACAAAAACTGGAACATCTTGTGACAACAGGAAAGATTTGCAGAAAGAGAGATAGAGAAAGACAATGTGAGAAGATTCTTGACATTCTTGTGTCATGGCACGGAAGGGAGTCAACACACGAATTGATCCATGACGCCGGATATCGTGATTTGTGGAGAGGCATGATCGCCTAGCCAGCCGGCAAGACACTGGATGATGATGATGGTGCAAAAGTAAAAGACCCCTTTACATGTTTAAAGCCACTGGGTATATCCTGACAAGCCCACATTTTTGTATAGACCAGTCAACACTCGGTAGTTGATATGACGCAGATCGTTTTTACTTTCTCAATAAATTTTCATAAAATTGTATAAGTTCCGATCGTTCAGTTACAAATGGCAAACTACTGAACGTAAACTTTCCAAGAAATCATAAACAACCAAACAATGCTACGGTTGACTGCGACGTCCTGCAAAGGATATGCAACTAACTGTAGAGAATCTTCTCGACGAACTGTGTTGAGAGCATCGTTCTGCAAAGGTCCCGCAACATGATGATGATTATAACAGGTAAAATATCAATATTATAATCAGCAGATGCATCATTATTATCATCCTTTCTGGAAAAATCTTTAGATTTATTGTTGCAAGAACCATATCTGATCGGGAAAATGTCAAACCCAGCTACGATTAGCGATTGAATTCCGGATTATGCGCAGTATGAGAATATTACCCGGATTCCGGTAAAACAGACGCTAAATATAGACGTTATCTGCCAGCAGTGCAAATGTACCCTGAAGGACTTTACAGGGAAATCACCCACTTGCATTAATATAGAAACAAGTTCCACAACTTATTACAGTGCAACTAGTGATATGTAGGGTGTGGTTAGCGGTTAGTGTTTAGTGAAGGTCGTCATCATTGCACTCCGATCAGATCCACGGTGCTCCGATCTCCGCCAGCGTATATCGACTGATTGTATTAGCCCTGTGTTTAGTAACCAAAGGTCTTGTGCCTTTGAGAAAATGTTAATATCTGGCGGCACCCGCTTTACTCCCATCTCATTCACACTAGACAATAGAGATTCCCAAGCGTCCTTAAGTCATCCGTTTGCCCTGCATCTCTTAAGCATTGAAGATGTCTGGTCCATTCCCTCATCGATCACAACCATGACCGCCAGACCATCGCCTCGCCCGTTGACTTTCACACCCGAGTGCCGCGGTATAGAGATTGAAGTTAGCTGGGCTAGTTGTGATGTGTCTAGGGACTCGTGTCACATAAGGTCAGCCTAGATCTTCTTGTGCAAGTTCACCGAGTCGCTCAGCATACACGCGTGCTGAGTGTGACTTGTCCCGTTCCTCTCCGCCCATTTCTAAACCTCAATCAATTATATGCCATGCCGGAAAGCGTGGACGGTCATGACTCGCCATTTCACTCGATCAACAGAGTCGTGGATCAGCTCAGTGTTCCTGTCTCGACCATGCCATGTGGCCAAGCCATCCAGGTATTTGCTTCTCGGTCTTCTCCTTGGTCTGTTCCCTTCGATCTTGCCAGTTGTCTCTAAATTCTCCAATCCATTTCTTCTCATAACATGTCCAAAAAATGTTGACTGTCTACGTCTAATTTCTCTAATCAATTTACGATTTTCATTTGTCTCCTTTAGTACTTGGTCATTTGTTCTTCTGTCTGTCCATGGTACTCTTTGTATTTTCCCTCAGAAACCACGTTTCTGCAGCCATCAGATGTTTTTCAGCTTGACTGCTCATTCTAAACCTACTGGAGGTAAAGCAAGTCCCATAGCAGATAATGGGATCCGCTCTTAAAAGCTAGCCTACCGCACCGCTGGTCGTGGAGTCCATTCACGTAGGGGGGGGGGGGGGGGGAAGGAGGAAATGGGTGGAGGGTGTGATTCGTATAAAATATTGACATGGGCACCCAGTTCTAGCCAGCCTAAAATGGGTGTGATATACTTTATTTTCACAAACGTAACATGCTGTAAATATTTTCCGTCGACAATTAAAGTTGGACACTGCATCAGGGCTAGTTTGCTCCCCGCCGCGATAAATCCTTTTTTTTACATCTACTCATTGTGACGTCACAACCGGAGGGAACTAAAATAAAAACACAGGCAAGGCGGAAAAACGGCCTATTTGCAATACAATTTACATGTATAATCAATAGCTCCATTTATATATAATAAATGATGAAAATTATGGGTTATTTTCTCTTTTGAGAGTTCTCTTGTCATGGTAAAATTGTTGTAAGCAAGTACCCTAGATTAATTATTTAGTTGGTAGAGGAGAGGCAGGGAACCACCCCTAAGGACATTTGGGATACTCAGTAAAAATTTCATTGTTTTCCTGGAGGTATTCCTTGGTTCTCCAAAACACTATTTAATGGTCTCAAATCATTGAGCCAGTAACGGCTACATTAATTTTAACGTGCAGAATCACATTGAGAAAGAGGAACTGAGGATCCTTTATCTATTTATGGTTGCGCCATCAACTATTTATCCGACAACGGGTACCAGGAATTTATTGGGAAGTAAAGACGGCCGGAGTGATACCGACTACACCAACCATAGAGCGCCGTTTGGTTTATGAAAATACGGGTCTAACTCCACATGCCCAATGGGCTTTAACGTGAAAAGGTTCCTTCTACATTTTTCTGTACACTGCAGCTACTGCCGTTGGGCTGTGACGTGCTGGGCCTCGGCATATTCTAGATCCTGGGTTGGCCAGTGCCTTTCCTCTTCGCTTTTCTGTTTCCGACAATTCCCAGAAAATTCTGAACAATTTTTGGTACCCACAGTTATGAGGTTGGGTCCACCCCTGGTCGAAAACAATAACCTTGCTTCTGATGGTAATTAAACCTGGACCACTGTCTTGGTAGACAAGAGCACTGTCCACAATGTCTCTAGACAAGAGCACTGTCCACAATGTCTCGTTATCTTTTAAATCTATTCCTATATGTATATACCGGGTGTTTGTAAAGTCTCTCTACACTGTGAATGTAGAACAATTTTGAAAAATGAAGTACATGACGTCATCAAAAAATGTGCTCCACAGTCCATTGTGAAGCAATATGCAGCGATTGACTGTAGTCTGTTGGAGAAATTCTTCGCACTCCAAACAGAATGGTGTTATCAACGGCAGAAAGAATTGTTTTGTGGTTGAACGAGTATTTCGAAATGGAGGTCAATACACACGGATGGCTGTTTAAAGATTTACAGCAAGATTTCCTGATAAACAACATCCTCATCGCATTACGGTTAGAAATTTGTTGAATAAGGTGTAATGAATACTTCATTGGTACTTTCAAGCTTCCTCCAAAAAAGCGTTAGACAAAGCAGTAACTATTATAACTAATTCAATTAATTTGTAAGCACATTTTTCGATGACGTCATGTACTTCATTTTTCAAAATTGTTCTACATACAAAGTGTAGAGAGATTTTACAAACACCCTGTAGTAGTCCAAAATACGTGCTACTACTTCTAGTGCAGTGGTTCTCTACCGGTGGGGAATCTCCCCCCCCCCCCCCCATCCCCCCTCACTCCCCAGGGAGGAATTTTAGTGTTTTCATTGGAGGGGTGAGGAATTATTAAGATTATTTCAAGATCGTGTTAACTTAATACGAGAACCGATTACTTGATATTGTTTTCCCCTCTATACTTTAAGGTTCTATACTTCTCGTTCTTCTGAAATTCGCTTTAAAACGTAAGTAGACCTGCAAATCACGTTTTGTATAGACGTCTAGACTTGTTCTAGTAAGTGCTATTAAATTTAGCTTCAGTTTTTATGTATACTGTGTAAAAAAAAAGAAAGAGAGGGGGGGATGGGGGGTTAAAGGGAGGAAATACAAAAAACGGAGGGGGGGGGATGACATTCTGAACATATAGTGAAGGGGTGCATGGATCAAACAAGGTTGAGAATCACTGTTCTAGTGCACTGAAATGATTTGTTACATGTGGATTAGCTTTTCCTATTACCAGTGTCCATCGCCATCAGGCAAACCCACTCCGAGTTCTGAGCTCTTGTAATTTACTTCCCCAAGTCAAACACGAGAAGCCAACATTTTAGTCCAACTGACCGGTATAAGGGTTGAAACAGCTACACCGACATCAACACACCGGAAGTTTAAGAGCGAGCTCTCTTATCCATACGGCTATGTTGACCGCCACTAGCCAATAAAACTAGGGAGCTAGCACCATATACCCAATACTGGTGGGGGAGTACACAAGTGTTCTTTAGTTTTACTTCCTTGCTGTTTTAAAATTTTCTTATTTTGCAAAGGAGTTGATGAATAACGAATATATCATGGGATTTCCAGCTGCCTTTGGTTATCGAATGTGGGCGGCATGATAATTGAGTCTTGTATTCTTGCCACACATATATACGAGCTAACAGCTGTCTCTGTCAGTCGCAAATGAGAAGGAAGGGGGTTCTTAAGACTATAATAACCACATGCTGGTGTATAGAAGCCAACCATTTACAACTAGCAGGCAAGTGAGGAATTATGTGGAGGTTTTAGTTTAGTTTTTTAGTTTAGTTTTTTAGTTTAGTTTTTATTTTAGAAGTACGACGAGAACACCGTGGAGGAATAGAAAGTTAGTTGCATATTCTTTACAGGACGTCGCAGTTAACCCCGGAATTTTTGACCACTTGAGTGGAGAAAGCAGAAAAAATGAGTCGGTACTCGAGGAGAAATGCGGTCAGTACCACACCTGTCGCCGATACTTCACCAGCCATGTCCTGGTACCCAATTATATAGGGTGTATTTTTAATGACTGTGCAGTGTTTGAAAATATTGCCGGTCTAAGTTTTGTATTTACCCTCTGTAAAGTTCATGCAACATAATAGGTTAATACAAAACTTGGACCGGCAATATTTTCAAACACTGCACGGTCATTAAAAGTACACCCTGTATTATGGGTCGACCTGGGAGTCCAGTGCAATTTTAGAAATCTGTCTGGATGCCGATTCGCTGTCTGCTAAAGTCCGAGTACATGCTTGCTGTTTGGACAATGTTTGTTTAATCTGGCTGTCTGAGCGGCAGGGTCCTATAGGCGTGAGTGGACTTTCATTCTGTGGTACTGCTTTGTAGTTTATTTCAGTTTGATAGTACAGTCAAGAAACCACTGAACGTAAACTTGCCAGAGATCACAACAGCAAACAATGCAGGTGTTGACTGCAACGTCCTGCAACGGATATTCAACTAACTGACTACACTCAAGACGTTATAGGTTAGTTTACAGGTTAGTAGCAGTATTAGTAGTAGTGGTTTTAGTTGCACGTGTAGTATTAGTTGTAACAGAAGTACTAGTAGTAGCATGATTGTCATATATACATAGTCATATAGGTCAGACGCCAGACGGCGGAGGATGGTGAAAATGACCATGTGTTCATGTGATCCATTGTGGATGAACATTTACCGCGCAAATTAGTCTGATCAGTAACATTCTTTACCGCCATGGGTTGTAGTTATTATGGTTTATTGAAGCACAATGTAATAAGCTAACGTCTGTTAAGACAGCAAGGGGCTAGGGAGTAGTAGTAGTAGTAGTAGTAGTAGTAGTAGTAGTAGTAGTAGTAGTAGTAGTAGTAGTAGTGGTGGTGTGGTAGTGGTAGTAGTAGTAGTAGTAGTAGTAGTAGTAGTAGTAGTAGTAGTAGTGGTGGTGGTGGTAGTAGTAGTACTAGTAGTAGTAGTAGTAGTAGTAGTAGTAGTAATAGTAGTAGTAGTAGTAGTAGTAGTAGTAGTAGTAGTAGTAGTAGTAGTAGTAGTAGTAGTAGTAGTAGTTGTTGTTGTTGTTGTCGTTATTGTCGTTGCAGATATAGCAAAAGTAACTGTAGTATTTTCCATTCTTCTTCTTCTTCTTCTTCTTCTTCTTCTTCTTCTTCTTCTTCTTCTTCTTCTTCCTTCGTTCTCCGCGTCCTCCTCATTGACGTTCCTTCTTTTTTTTCTGTCCTTCCTTTATTCTTCGAACTTTGGCCCTTGCAGTTTTATATACGTCTCTAATGACAACTGCCCCACCGCCATCACTCTACGAAACCTACATCCTGACAGGCCGATTAGCATTTTGTTCTTGTCACAACATAAACAACCCTGCAAGCATGACGTAATGATACGTTTAGGAACGCCAAACTGGCATGTTTACGCTCCCAGTTGTCAATGAACTGATTAGAATCTGGGATGTAGGAGACGGAGATAGCAACTGATACCCGTACCCTGGCCTGGCCCGTGTCGCATGGTTCTGACACCACGCTTGCAGCCCGGAGATAAAGCCACACCACCCGCGGATCACTACCAGTGTCTGCCGTAACTTGCACATCATGGTCGCATGACAGAAATCGTGACCATTTCGGGATCTGGTTATCGTTGTCTATCTACAAGAAGTCTGTTTTCATGTTGACAGTCTGGATTATCACAGATCTACATGCCGGTCTCCATGGCCAAGACGTTAACGACGTTGTTCGTAATCCCGTATAGCCACGAGGGGGAAAACAGCTGCGCGAGATTCGGCAGCTGATTGTGCCTCGCTGGCAAGTTTCTGAGGTATGCGAACCGGTCGTTCAAAAAGCAATGGCAAACTACTGAACGCAAAACTTGCCTAGTACATCAACAGCAGCTGAAAAATGCTGGTGTTGACTGCAACGTCCAGTAAGGGATATGCAACATTAAAAATAAAACATCTACATGAGGTCTGTTTTCATGTTGACAGTCTGGATTATCACAGATAACGGATTAATGAAATGGGCTGTCATACCGTCTCTGTGGCGAAGAGTTTCGAATGTGATTCGTAATACCGCATACCACTTTTGAAATACAGCTGTCGGCGATTTGGAAGCAGACCACCTTGCGCTGGTTTCCATACAATGGTATGAGTGTCGTTAGTTCAGAAAGCAATGGCAAACTACTGAACCTAAACTTGCCCAGGGATCATAAACAACCAAAATATGCTTGAATTGACTGCTATGTCCCGTAGAGCATATGCAACAAACTTTTGTTCATTGATGTCTCGAAGTAGCATTAAGTAGACAACAAGGGATACTTTTACAGGTCTTAAGGTGCATGGGTCATATAGTGCTCACCCATATTGGTACAGACCATTGGGCTCAGGGTGGGTAATGGGGGGGGGGGGGTCATATCTCGCCGGTCGCCGTTACTTGCCCAGATATGTCCAGGTCATGTGTGGCAGGGTTGCCGTGGTAGCCCGGGTGAGGTTTACACATCTGCCCCAAAGATGGATGGATGGTGGTGGTGGGTGGATGGATGGTGGGTTGGTGGGTGGATGGATGGATGGTGAGTGGGTGAATGGATGGATGATGGGTGGGTGGGTGGATGGATGGATGGTGGGTGGGTGGGTGATGGGTTGGTGGATGGATGATGGATGGATGTAGGTGGATGAGTGGATGGGTGGATGGATGAATGATGGTTGGTGGATGGATGGATGGTGGGTGGGTGCTGGGTGGGTCGATGGATGGATGGATAGATGGTGGGAGGTGAGTGGGTGGATGGATGGTTGATGGATTGGTGAATGGATGAATGATGGATGGATGGTGGGTGGATGGTGAGTGGGTGGGTGGATGGTGAGTGGGTGGGTGGATGGATGGATGAATGGTGGGTGGATGGATGGATGGATGGTGGATGGGTGAGTGGATGGATGGATGGTGGGTGGGTGGGTGGATGGATAGATGGTGGGTGGGTGAGTGGGTGGGTGGGTGAATGGAAGGACGATGGGTTGGTGGATGGATGGATGGTGGGTGAGTGAGTTGGTAGATGGATGGATGGATGATGTGTGGTGGGTGAGTGGGTGGATGGTTTGATGGATGGTTGGTGGGTGGATAGATGGATGGTGGGTGAGTGGGTGGGTGGATGGATGGACGATGGGTTGGTGGATGGATGGATGATGGGTTGGTGGATGGAAGGACGATGGGTTGGTGGATGGATGATGGGTTGGTGGATGGATGGACGATGGGTTGTTGGATGGATGGATGGATAATGGGTTGGTGGATGGATGGATGATGGGTTAGTGGATGGATGGATGATGGGTTGGTGGATGGATGGATGGGCGAAGAGTTTGTGGATGGATGGATGGATGATGGGTTGGTGGATGGATGGATGGATGGATGGATGGATGATGGGTTAGTGGATGGATGGATGATGGGTTGGTGGATGATGGGTTGGTGGATGGATGGATGATGGGTTGGTGGATGCATGGATGATGGGTTGGTGGATGGATGGATGATGGGTTGCTGGATGGATGGACGATGGGTTGGTGGACGGATGGATAATGGGTTTGTGGATGGATGGACGATGAGTTGGTGGATGGATGGACGATGGGTAGTGGGTGAGTGGGTGGATGAATGGTGGTTGGGTGGGTTGATGGGTAATGGGTTGGTGGATGGATGGAACAAAGGAAAAAGCAGCTGCTGCATCAGGATATAATAATATGAACTGGAAACAGAAGAGATGGATTGTCTTAACTTATAAGGTACGTGAATGTGCTTTGTGTCTGTGTTTAGCATGTCTCTTCTTTTCGCAGGAGCAAAATATACCTGTTTCCAGTTCATTTCTCCGTATACTTCTCATATTACTTTTCTCTATCTCCAATGGCGGACGGGCGGACAGTCAAACAATTCTCATTCATCTGTCCCAGCCATCCATCTATAGACAGACAGACAGACAGACAGACAGACAGACAGACAGACAGGCAGGTAGGCAGGCAGGCAGGCAGGCAGACAGACAGACAGACAGACAGACGGACGGACGGGCGGACGGATGGGCGGGTGAACGGACGGATGGATGGATGGATGGATGGATGGATGAATGGTGGTGGTGGGTTAGTGAATGGATGAATGGATGGTAGGTGTGGGTGAATGGATGGATGGATGAATGATGGTGGTGGGTTAGTGAATGGATGAATGGATGGTAGGTGATGGGTCAATGGATGGTGGGTGGTAGTTGGATGGGTGAATGGATGGATAGATGAATGGATGGGTGAATGGATGGATAGATGAATGGATGGATAGATGAATGGTGGGTGGTGGGTTTGTGAATAGATGAATGGATGGTGGGTTATGGGTGAATGGATGGTGGGTGGTAGGTGGGTGGGGGAATGGACGGATAGATGAATGGATGGATAGATGAATGGTGGGTGGTGGGTTTGTGAATGGATGAATGGATTGTGGGTGATGGGTGAATGGATGGTGGGTGGGGGAATGGATGGATAGATGAATGGATGGATAGATGAATGGTGGGTGGGTGGGTGAATGGATGCTGAGTGAGTGGGTGAATGGATGGGTGGTGGGTGGAGAGTGAGTGGGTCAATCGATGAATATGTGGGTGGGTGGGTGAATGAATGGATGGATGGATGGTGGGTGAATGGATTGATGGTGGGTGGATGGATGAACGGATGGACGGACAGACGGACAGGCAGAGAGACAGACAGGTAGGCAGGCAGGCAGGCAGGCACACAGACAGACAGACAGACAGTCAGATATACAGACAGACAGACAGACAGACAGACAGACAGACAGACAACGGATGGGCGGGCGGGCAGACAGACAGACATATAGATAGATAGATAGATAGATAGATAGATAGATAGATAGATAGATAGATAGATAGATAGATAGATAGATAGATAGATAGATAGATATTGGTGAATGTCAATGAGGCTGGTTACATGGATGGATGGATGGATAAACGAAGGGATGGATGACAGACAGACAGATAGACAGGCAGATGAATGAACTGATGAATAGAATAATTGATGGATATATGTAGAGAGAGCGAGAGAGAGAGAGAGAGAGAGAGACAGAGAGAGAGAGAGAGATGTAGAAAGAGCAAGGGAGAGAGAGAGAGAGAAAGAGAGAACACCGAGCGGGAAGAATAATAGAAAAGTAGTGTAATACTGAATCATTAACGACTAAGACTCGCTCATGCGAAAGCCTACAAATAAAATTACCAAGTTAATGGAATGACAAATGGGGAAATTCTGGGAATTTTATCTGAATGTCCCAACGTATTTCCCACTAACACGTTGCACGTGGAATCTGTACTCAGTGTGGTTGGTGATTTGACACTGCACGAGCTTGTCTCCGGTGCATGACTCATTTGATACAATCCTCTTTCTTTCATCGATTTATTTCGCGGGCGAAGTGTTAGCGAAAACTCATCTATTAAATATGTTTGGCTGTTTGTGTGTGACTTTCGAGTGGGCGGGCGTTTTCGTGGTGATCTCGTAGTGGTAATTTGTAATACAGCTGGGTCAATGACACTCAAAGTGTGTCTTTCTAAGGGGGCGGAATTTACTCACATACGAACACGCATGCAGTTTAGACAAATGACAAATGCGTTCCCCGTGAGCAGGGTGATTTCAAAGTACCCAAGAACACACATGTTACAGAAATGTTCTTTTGATATCGTAGACCAGGAAACAAGTTACAGAAATGGTTTTGGAATATCGTGGACCAAGAACATACATGTTGCAGAAATGTTCTTGGAATATCGTTGACCAAGAACATACATGTTACATAAATGTTCTTGGAATATCGTGGTCCAAGAACATACATGTTGCAGAAATGTTCTCGGAATATTGTGGACCAAGAACACACATGTTACAGAAATGTTCTTGGAATATCGTGGTCCAAGAACATACATGTTGCAGAAATGTTCTTGGAATATCGTGGACCAAGAACACAAATGTTACAGAAATGGTCTTGGAATATCGTGGACCAAGAAAAATAAAATTACTGACATTAAATCAGATGTGAATATATTAGAAAACCGGCACATAAACTGTATCATATTTCGGGAATTGAAATACAGGGTGTTTGTATAGTCTCACTGTACTTTGTATGTAAGTCAAATTTGAAAAATGAAGTACATGGCGTCATCAAACAATGTGCTAAACAATTCATTACATTAGTTACAACAGTTACTGCTATGGTCTAACGCTGTTATGGGGAAGCTGGAAAGTACCAATGAAGTATTCATTATAACAGGTATGGAAATATCCACCATGGTCCTCAAGACATGACTGTAGACGTCTCTTTATGTTGTCAGATACCTTCTGCAATGTGTCTATTGTTATTTCGAAACATTTGTTCGACCAAAATATTTCTTTCTTCCGTTGATAACACCATTCTGAGCAAAACATTACTTCAGCAGACGACAGCCATTCGTTGCAATTTGCTTCACGATGGATAGTGGAACACATTTTTTGATGACGTCATGTACTTCATTTTAAAAATCTCTTCCACATACAAAGTGTAGTGAGATTTTACAAGCACCTTGTACTTTGGCCATAGTAAACATCACAGTGGCTTTAGGGGAAAGAGGCAGTGATGGGAGGCATGGTTCCTGGAAGAAGCGGCAAACGTGGACCAGCACGAAGATGAACACAGCACATTGCAGACATTTTTTGCATGAAAATACACGAATCAGAAAAACAGAAAGAATCGAGAATCGTCTCGACAGGCTGTCATGATAGTGACACTCTGTAATGGACAATGTCACATGATAATGATTAATTAATCATCTTGACTTTTTTGCGTAGGCTTTGACGCGTGCGGATGGACTTGGCCTGGGAACTAAGATATCAGGAGAAAAGTAGGCCAGAGACTAGTTGAGCAGACGCTGTCGAGATATCAATTCTAAATATCGACCCTGAAACAATTACAGGCGTTCCAGAAGGGATAGTTGAGTTTGTAATTGAGGCTATTATTCGCGGCCGATTAGCGCGTTTCCCGGGCTGTGAGGGCGGTGCGAAGGATTGTACCGTATAGTGCTTTAAAACTCATCTCATTATTCCAACACAGGAAGTGCGCTCCAAGAGATCAGTGGGTGTGTAATATTACTAAGAAAAGCACTCTACAACACAATCTTCCTAACAACTCTATGCTACCAATGCCAAACTTGGACAATAACAGAAAAAGAGAAAAGAAAAAAAAAATCACAAAAGAAAGAAAATTCCTGATAAGAATACTCCATATATCAAGGAGAGAGAAAATCAGAAATGAAGAAATCAGGAATACAGTGGGGGTTATAACAATGCTAGATTTCATCAGAAAACAGCAAATTAAATGGTTTGTACATATAACTAGATTACCAATTAACAGTATACCACAACAAGCAATGATGTAGAGACCAGACGGAAGCAGAGGAAGGAGTCGGCCACGTAAACGATAGACAGAGGGAATAACAGAGTCCATGGGAATCTCGATACACGAAGCCCGTAAACGGGCACTCTCCCGCTGTTTATGCGTCACCAGGACACCGCAAGGTACAAGAGAAGCATGATGTAATGAAATGGCGAGTTGAGATTCTTGGAACAATTCCCAGGCGTATTCTGAGATAGAACGCGGTACTTCCTGAATCCCAGGCGGACATTGTCACCTCTCAGCCACGGTGTCTCCTGGCCTGGAGTCTGGTGACAGTTAAATAGTCAAAACTTGCACAGGAAACATGATGCCACACTCGGTCTAATTCCCAGCCTGTCCGGTTGTGCTGAATCATGATCTTGTTACATTCTAACACAGTGTTTCCCAACCTTTTTTGTGCTATGCCCCACCTAAGCCTTTCTAAAATTCTTATGCTCCCCCCTCCCCCTCCCTCCCCCACATTACACATACATTATTTTTAATATTCAAAAATTGAAATGTTCACTAAAGAAACTTGAATGATAGGTTTTAGGAAGAAATCAATAGGAAATTATTTAGCAAACACAGTAAGTAAATTTTCAAAACATATAATGGAGAACTGAAATTCAGGTACAAAATAATTTTAATGAAAGATTTTTCTATATTATTTTAATTATTTGTAATTATTTATTATTTAAATTTAGGGAGATCCTTGCGCTTGATGCTTGCTGCAAATAGATTTTATGTCAGGTTCCAATTTAGTTAACTTCAGTCTCAAGTCTGCCCATTTTGTTATATCCAGCAGATTTCTTCCATTTTCGAATTGCCCCCCTTAACAATCGAATTGCCCTCCTGTGGGGCGTGGGCCCCACGTTGGGAAACACTGTTCTAACATGTCTTTCCGCAGATGTAAAGTTTCAATGACGATTTTGCAGCCCTTGCTGGTGTTGGGCCGACCTTATGCCAATTCATCGATTTTAAGAGCTAAAAGTCAGTCTTCCAATGAAGACACAACCAATCAAACTAACCGTCCTACGAATTAACCATAAAGCAGACGACGAAATAACTATCTAACCAAGCAACAAAACAGTTCAACCAGTTAATCAATCATCCAACCAGTCCGGCCATCCAACCATCCATTTTTCCTTAAACCCACCCATCCATCCATCCATCCATCCATCCATCCATCCATCCATCCATCCATCCATCCACCCATTCATCCAACTAAGCAGCGAATCAATCAATCAACCAACCAGCCAATCAATCAATCAACTAACCAGTCAATCAATCAACCAAAACCAACCACTCAATCAATCAACCAATCAACCAGTCAATCAATCAATCAACCAAATAATCAATCAGTCAATCAATAAACCAACAAGTAAGTCAATCAATCAATCAACCAATCAATCAATAAACCAATACGCGAAATAATCAACAAGTCAATCAATCAAACAACCAACAAATCAACCAATTAATCAACCAAATAATCAACCAGTCATCAATCAAGCAGTCAATCAATCGATTAACCAAACAGTCAATCAAACAATCAAACAACCAGTCAATCACTTAGGCAGTCAATCAATAAACCAACCAAACAGTACATTAATAAAACAAACAACCAGTCATTCAACCAATCAACCATTAATCAATCAACCAACAAGTCAATCAATAAACCAACCAGAATGTCAATCAACAAAACAACAGATCAATCAATCAATCAACCAACCAACCAGTCAATCAATCAACAAATCAATCAATCAATCAATCAACCAAGTAATCAACAATTCAGTCAATCAACCAACCAACAAGTCAATCAATCAATCAACCAAATAATCAACCAGTCATCAATCAAGCAGTCAATCAATCGATCAACCAACCAGTCAATCAGTCAACCAACCAACCAGTCAATAAATTAACCAAATAATCAACCAATCAATCAATCAACAAACTAGTCAATCAATAAATCAACCAAATAATCAAAAAATCAGTCAATCAACCGACCAACACGTCAATAAACCAACCAACAAACCAATCCATCAATCAACCCACCATCCAGTCAATCAATCAACCAACCAACCAGTCAATCAATCAATCAACCAAACAATCAAATAATAAAAAAGTCAGTTAATCAACCAACTAACAAAGCAATCAATCAATCAACCAACCAACCAACCAACCAGTCAATCAATAAACAAATAATCAACCAGTCAATTAATCACCCAAATAATCTACCAGTCAATCAATCAATGAACCAACGAACCAGTCAATCAATCAACCAGCGAATCAACCAACCATTCGATCAACCAATCAACAAACAAGCCAAGCAACAACCAACAATCAACCAACCAACCAACCAACCAATCAACCAACCAACCAAACAACTAACCAACCAATCAGCTAATCGCTTGACTGCACCGACGAAACCATAGATCAACGCTGACAGACAAGCAAAGGAAACCTCGGTGGCTCAAATGCTAGCAGGCCCGCTTGTCGGCCATGTTTTGATCTGTCCCAATTCCTCCTCTAGGCGGGAATTTTGTGTCATTGGCCAGGTTTCCCAGGTGGATCCAGCCTACAATGAGTACCAAGAACAGTTAAAAAAAAAAAAAGAGTTTAAAGGGCCAGCGCATTAACATAATCGCACCTGGTTTTTAGCCACATGCCTCAGTCTCTGTCCGCAGGGCGGCCTGCCGAAAGCGTCGCACAGAGCACGAACTCCGTAGCAACAGCAGCTTCCTAGAAAATTTCATTCGTGAATCAAAACGACGTACCCCGGAATCGAACCAACAACCGTCGGAACGCAAGACAGGCGACGTAATGAATTAGCCACGAAGACTCTTGCCAAGGTATTACTAGTAAAAGTGGCTGGTGCGATATCGATCAAATTTTAATAAACAATAGAACAAACTTTCCCCTCTGACGTGTCTTCACCTTGTCGTGGTAAAGAGGCTTGCGTGTTACAATCCCTAGAGCTATGCCAGCGGTAGCACAGCTACACGTAGGACAGGTCAAGGGATAGGAACCAGACCAAGAGAGACACATACCTGCTGCCTTGCAGGTAGACTGGGGACAGACAGTCAAAGTCCGAACCAGGCGCACGATGCCACTACATTCTTGGCCCAGACACATACTCAATGGCTCTCACCTGAGGGATATGGCTGAACGCCTCTAAGTCAATATCCCCCGGTTGTGAGAGCCGGGCCGATACTCAACAACTGCAAAACGGAGGTGGGATGCTGAGCCTGCTACATGCTTGGTCCATACAATCGTTTGAAGGCTCTTACCCGAGAGATATGAGGGACCCCCGGATGAGAGAACCTGGCCGTTACTCGCTCTCTGCTGCATGGGGGTAAGGTGCTGAGCCAGCAGCACATGTAGCCTACCTCGTGAGCGTCACTAAAGGTGAAAAAGCGCCCCAATCGCACGCAATGGTTACGACGCAAGTCTGTATTTTTAAAAAAAAAACTCGTTGAGAGAGTATAGACAAAGGTGAGAAACGTCTCAGTAGCACGAAATGGAAGGCTTGGCTAGCAAATCCATTACGTAGAAGTCCGAAGTGAAAAGCTGCAGAGTGGATGTCGTCTGCACACTAAGGTAGAAAAACCGTCTTATTAGCCCTGAAATGGAACGCTTGGCTAGTGAATCCATTACGTGGAAGTCCGAAGCGAAAGCTTGTTTATGGATGTCGTCTGCAACTTACCGTTCCTGGTTTGTGCGGGGAGCTGCCTGTGGCGAACGAAATGCCCAATACATGGAAGTGAGGAATTAAAGCAGCCATGTGCAGGACGTGGCGATTCCTTCGGTGCGTCCGGTACGAGAGCGCTATGTATCGTATCTGCACTTAAGGAAGCCTCCTTTGACGTCGGTAGATGCCCATGGACTGTCATTGCCTTCCCTTGATGGCTGACCGTGAAGTCTTCGACCGTTCTAACTTGACCAGCTGGGATGTGGACGGCATCACAAAAGTGAGAGTCCCCTAGGATGGTTAACCTGGTCTAAAACACGCCCGCTAAAGTCGGATGTTTTGGCCTAAGGGGTCTGCCCAAGGGCGCATAACAAACACACCGCAATTATGTCTGGGGGAAAAAAACACTCCGGATGAACGAAGAAGAAGAAGAAGAAGCAGAAGAAGAAGAAGAAGAAGAAGAAGAAGAAGAAGAAGAAGAAGAAGAAGAAGAAGAAGAAGAAGAAGAAGAACTAACTTTCTCGTAAGAGTCACCCATTCATCATCATCAAGTACCCTGCCAGCTGGCGTAGGCGTTCATGTCTCTCCACAGATCTCGGTCTTTAGTGTTCTGGATCAACTCTACTGATGGCATTCCTCAATGCCACCGTCCCAATTCATCCAGTATCATTTCTCTGGGTCTGCCTCTGCCTCTCTTCCCTTCAACCTTTCCAGTTGTCACGATGTTCTCCAATGCTCTCTTCTCATCACATGACCAAAGAAAGCTGTTTGTCTCTTTCTTATTGTTTTATATAATGTTCTAGTTTCAATAGCCTGACATTGTATCCGTGAAGATAGCTATTTGTTTGTCATTATGTTATTCCTTCAAGAACATTTGTACTGCAGTTTTCAAAGCCTCTACCTTTTTTTTTTTTTTTTTTTTTTGAAGTTACTTGAGAATTGTCCAGCTGCCATTGACTTTGGGTTTTCTTCCCAGTCCATTTTTAAAATTTATGAAAATCCTCCTTCCCCATTTTCTATTGCATTTTTGGCTGATCCATCTGTATATGCATGGGTCCAATTGCTACTTGGCTAATTTTCTTTTATGTAGTTTAGGGCTATTTTTCTTCTTTCTGTTTCATTCTGAGTTTGGATGTGTCGGTCGAAAGGTTAAGATATCGCAGCACTGCTGTAAACAGGGACAACACAATTACGTCTAAAACAACATTCCGAACGAACTCAGTAGAAGAAGAAGTTTCATTTGCCTCTTTCAGATAATTGTCGTTAGTTACTCTGGCAGTCCAAGGAATTTACAACACTATTATGTTCATTTTATATTATACCATGCGGCAACTATTTCTTCTCGTACCAATCAAGCGCCGATTGCTCTATAAAACATGGGACTAGCACAATAAACTATTTACGCCTCAAGGGATCTTTTACGTAAGACAAGAAAGCAATATTCTGAATATTTCTGATGCATTAGCCACACGCCTAGCAAGGCGGAAACCTGTCGGATTCAGTTCAGTGGTCATATTTCTAGCGAAAACTCCAGACACCTGATTGATCTCACATAGTTGATTACTGCCTGCTTGAATTTTGCAAAATAACGCTCTCTCCGCTGTTTGATTACTTATATCCCAGACAATTTTTAATTTAAGTCTTTCTGTCTCTGTGAGTGTACTTTAGATCTTTCTGTACCAGACAATTCACTGTTTATGTTTTGTTAGTTCGAAATCAGCATCGGGCGATTCGGAAGTAGGCATCACTGTAAAACTTGAGCGTGTTTTACGTTGGCCTGTTTTTGTTGCTTGTGGGCCAGCTTTCCCTATTACTATTGTCCCTGGACATCAGACGAACCTATTCATTCTTAAGAGGTTCTTGTAGTTTACGTCCCTAAGTCAAGGACAGAAGTCAACATTTTAGTCCAACTGCCCGATGTAGGAGTTGAACCCGCTACCTCGCCATGAACACGCCTGCAAGTTCAAGAGTGAACGCTCTGATCCATTCTGTCAACCTCCTCTCTGCGTTTATTTAGATAGCGTGAGGTGCCGGCCGTTCAGAAAGCACTGTCAAACTACTGAGCTAAATTACCTAGTAAATCACAAACTAATAAATGCTGGGGCTGACTACAATGTCCTCTAAATGACATGCAACTAATCGTAATTCCAAATACATCTCACTTGTCTGAATCCCTTCTCCCTAGTCAATGTTTACACTTAATTCATCCCTAACGTGGCTTTTCCTGTGCGAAACGTCTCCCCTATAACAATCTCTCGAAACACCTCCGCCATAAGTCCTGCCTCTGTTACTATCATGTGCAAATCTTCTGTAATATCTTGAACCTGGGATAAAACCTGGTGCAATGAAGTCGATCATCTGGCCTTACCTATGGAGAGGAATATTAATATGTAACCAGGTCATGATTCGGTACACCACATACGGACTGACTTAGCGCTATCGCATAAACCAAGCGGGTACCAGGCGGCTCCATGGAGTACCTAGCGCGGCTGTAAATAAAGCATTGATAGTAAGAGATACAAATCCTGAATATCGAGTTTTGACACGAAATTCACAGGCAGAGGCGTAGCCGTGTTCTAAAGTGCAGCGCATTCGGAAGGACTTAAAGTTACCGCATAACCCAAACAGGTCTATGGACTGCCAAGAGCGGTTTTATATAAAGCATCGATAATAAGATATATAAACCTTGAATATCGAGATTTGACAAATATGGCTTAGACCGATCCACTGCGATCCGATTTGCAGAAGAAAAAAAAAACTTTCCACCTCGTTCAACTTGCTATTGTAACGTTGATTATAATTGTGGTGGTTTAGTGTGTGGGTTTAGTTGGTCTCGTCTTCTATGCCAGTCGGAGGAGGGGAGAGGGGTGTTCTAGTTTCTTGCTTTTATCTGTGAAGGTGTGTTGAGAGATCCACAACCACAGAACTATCTACAGTTAAATAAAATAACCATGTCATTATATCCGACACGCAAAACCACATATAAAATAAATTAAGGATACTTTGTGAGTTCTCTGAAAGATTGCGTTTAAACTCTTAATTGATTCATTGCCGAGGGATAATATATCGCCATATGTGACCTTCTATTTGGGCAGAAGGACGATATATCGCCATACTAGGGTTATCATGTTATTTGTTTCGTTTCGTGGTATCTTCTCAATTTCATTGCGCGGTGAATGAAAGTTTACATTATAATACTTTTCAATTGATTGTGTACCATGTTAGGTTTAAATCTAATTTTTTTCTTTTTTTTTTCTTTTTTTTTTGGGGGGGGGGGGGGGGGGGGGGCACTGAATCAGTTAGGCCTGATGCATTGGTTTTCGCGTGGTTTTAACCCTGATAAGGGCTTGATTTTTCAAAGTGAGATTATGAATAATGAAGACACAAACGATATATTGCACAATTTATTGCCTGGCATCTCGTCAGGTGCATGCTAAAGAAAAGAGTTCAACATATAATGAAGTAGCGTAATTAATTATTTCAACTGAAATAAGCAAAGTACTTTGTCACATGTTTCAATGTCACCCCAGTAGTTTTAAAGTGACTATCCTGTCTTTTTTTCTTCTTATATATAATTGTGGTTTTAACGAGTGACCAGCAGACGCCTCGGTGTCACTTGTTTACCCGGGAGGAATGTGGAATCAACAAGCACATCTTCAACTTTATTCTCTGTTGGGATTATTGACTGACTTATGTCTACACTCCTCCCTTCTGTCTTCCCTTCCATATATCTATTTCTTCCACTCTCTCTCTCTTTCATAACATACCCTGACAACAGTTCCTTTCAACGATAAATAAAAGATTTATTAATAAAAACTATGTCTGGGGTATGTATTGAAGGTGTATCTGTAGTTGGTAGTGTCTGCTAAGGTGACTGCAAGATAGGACATTTAGATGTTAGTCTTCGTAATCTTCTCCGGCATATTCAAAAGGCCAAAACATCAGATATCAAACACAGAATTAGAACGTTCTCACTCGGTATGATCCGTTCAGCTTGAGTCTTGATTTAATCCAATTCTTGAACAAACAAACAATTGTTCACCACAGTAACACCGTACAGTAATGTGACCACGGTAAGTCCTTTCCGTAGACAGAGTTTTCCGTTTTATGTTGTTATAATCCATCAGTGAAAACACCTCACACCTGTCCACAGTTATTTAACCGTTTTCTGAATATAGGTACACTGGTTTAGGGTTCTTCCCTGTTTCGTTTAGGTGAGTACTAAATGACAATGTTTTATCCTATTTTCTATGCTTGAATAAAGTTCCTTCTCTAAGGTTCACCAAAACCTGTTTTTGGACATTCGTTAAGTCACCCACTTTGCATTTGCTATAGTGACATACTTTCACTGCACCTGTGAAGTGCCTGATTAATGTAAAAGGTCTTTCCTGTATTATCAACACTGCTTTCTCTGTACAAGAGATGTACTGGTTGATCTTCTTTGATAGGTCAGGCTGTGTAGTAGAACCTGGGTAATAAACATTAAATCAGGTGATTTAAGTCTGCCTCATATCCCTGTCTATGTGATTATCTTTCTCCAGCCGTAATGAAACAGCCTCCGAAAGAATACTCTGACATAAACAGCAGAATTCACTAAAGTATAAACTATTCACTAAATAGAAAGCAATAGTAAACCCTACGCACAACCACATATTTCCCTATGCTAATATTACTCTAATATTAGTGTTACCTTATATATATGCACTTATGTTCCTGGAATCGAAATACACTAGCGAATAACACACTAATATCCCCTCTTCTTTAAACCATTAGGGACGTGTCTTTCTTTTCCCCCTCAGGAGCATATCTCATTCAGCCCAGTTTGGAACACACACTAACTAGCAATCCCCGTTGCTACTTATTATAACGAGTGTCCAATCCTACGCTGATTGTTTGATCTACAATCAATTTTGCCGTATCCTGCCCGTCAAACAGCGGAGAAATCACGTAGTGGTTAGTTGTTCGTGTCCTTCGTTGTTACGCTGCTCCCTGAGTTTCCCCGTACGCGAATACTTCAAAGCAACTTCACTCGTTGATCGTTTTCTCCGGTCGTGTGTCCCCAGCGCGATCTTCCCGTTTCTCCGTGTCCGTCAGATCGTCAAGCAATGAACTTTACGAACACCGGTATCCTATTTTCATATCGGTGTCGGTCAATGATCTTTTATTCGTCCTCCTCTCAGAATGAAGTACACGATTGTTAACCCTTCTCCTTCCTTGTATTTTAATATGTAAGTTATCAAGGAATTATTAAACTGCAGTATTTTCCGTGACACTCGGCATATCTGAATTACTTGAAACAGCGAAATATGTCTGGCAATATAATACATTGTGCAGGGTTAGGATCGGCTAGCTTCTCCCAGGAGGGGTGAAAAGTGAAAGTTAGTAGCCTGCCGATGACCCGCAGACTACACAAGTCAACCCCACCTCCACGTGGTGTAGACTGGGAAACCATGACCGCGAGGTCGTGGGCTAACGGGGATGACTCCCTGTTGTCAGATTGTTGTCCTAAACCTGCGATTGGCATAGCAATCCGGCAATGAATCTTCATACTGCTCGTAGAAAAACTAAGAAGTACTATAACTAAAGAAGAAAATGTAACAACGATTCACCTAAACAAACATCCCTTGAAACAAGTATAGAGTTTCAAGTACCTAGGAAGTATAATATCATCAAATGGCAAATCAGAAGACGAGATCGAAAATATATGAAATAAGGCAAACCAACTCATTGGACAAATTGCACCAACACTATATAATGTATACTGTATCAATAACTACTAAGAAGCACTTTACAACACACTCTTCCTACCAACTCAATGTTACCAATGCCAAACCTGGACAATGACAGAAAAAGAGAAAAGAAGAATCACAACAGAAATTAGATTCCTGAGAAGAATACTCACTGTATCAAGGAGAGATAAGATCAGAAATGAAGAAAGCAGGACTAAAGTGAGGGTTATCGCTGCACTAGATTTTATTAGAAGGCAGCAAGTCAAATGGTTTGGCCATGTAAGTAGGTTACCAACTAACAGTATACCACAACAAGCAATGATGCACAGACCAGAAGGATGCAGAGGAAGAGGCCGACCACGTAAACGATGGACGCTGGGAATAACAGTCCATGGGAATATCGATACATGAAGTCCATACGCGGGCACTCTCCCGCTGTTTATACTTCACCTCGACACCGCAAGGTACAGGAAGAACGTGATGAGATGAGATGAGATGAGTGCAGTATATTGTTTCCGTTTTTATTATTCAAATTCACAACGGGAAAACATTGTTGTGAATTTCTGTAAGAGACATTCGTTCAGAGACTTTCCTCCCAACCCGGTGTTCAGAGACTTTCCACCCAACCCAGTGTAGTAACATCACTTCCGCGGGAACTATGCTGCAGGCACTCCTTCCACTCTCCATGCTTAGGGATCAGCGTGCGAGTGAGTGCAAACATCAAGAGTACTAATGCGCTATACAAAACCCATACTGTTGTGTACATGTGAAACGTGTAGAATAAACAGACAAGCTGAGGAACATCTAATGGCAGTGGAGGTGTGGTTTCTGAGGAAAATGAAAAGAATACAATGGACAGACAGAAAAATCGACAATACAGAGAAACAGTCCTTCAAGAAAGAAATGAAAACCGTAAACTGATTAGACAAATTAGATACACACTGTCAGAACTGGCACGGTCAGACACGAGAGGCACACATCGAGTGAACGAGGGATCTCATCAACCAACGCAGAACTGGCACGATTAGATGCCTAACGCTGATGTACGTTTGGGATGAGGGTGGATCTGAGCGCCTATGGACATGTCTGGAGTGTAAGGGTGGTACTCCAACAGGTAAGTAACTAAAATAACACAAGCACAGTGACTTGGTTTGATCTTGGCAAGCGCAGTGCGCCATGAGAGACGCCACCAAGGATACCCATAACAGTTCGGTGTGGAGAGCGTTAATATATCTGCACTAATTGATCCTTAACTGCTAGTAGACACTAAGCTATCGGCAGAATATAACAGTTCCTTTGCAGAACGTCGCTCTCATAACCGGGGGGGGGGGGGGTGCTGAAAGTCTCCAGATCTCTGGTGATTTCTACCGCATCAGCACCCTCAAGCCCAAGATGCCTGCAATGTCCCGTGTCTATCATCATGCAGGTCGACCCCTGCCCTTTCATGCAGGGACTGTGCCTACCATCTCTCTCCTCTCCAAGCCACCGTTATGCTTGACATGGGCAGAATCTTTATTTCAGACATGAAAGGCACACCAGGAGAACGAGGGGTCTCGTAACCAACACAGAACTGGCACAGTCATTCGCCGGACACTGACGCATATGTTGGGGGAAGGGTCTGAGCAGCTGTGGACTTGTCCGGAGCGCAATAATGATATCCCAACAGATAACAGATTACGTATTTATTTCTGAGACATGACATTCTTTATCAGCCAGTTTTCATCTATGTTCACATTGTGTAGAATGTCTGTATTTTCCTTCTTCTTGGTCCCCGATATTCTAAGAATGTTCTGCAGCACTTAAGCTCAAAAGTCCCAATGTTGTTCTTTAGTGATTGCGAAATGGTTCACGACTCGCACTCATATAAGTTGCATGTTTTCAATAATGTTACTAAAAGACGGAACATCTTTCGTCTCATTTTTTTTTTTTTTAAATCGTACCCTTAAAAATGTATCATAGACCCAGACAATCTTATCTCCGACAAACTCACTCTTTCAAATATATACGTTGATGAAAGGTTGAGAACCGCAGGTGTATTGCTTTCAGAACTTGAAAATCTGACACAAGATATACTCAAGTTCACTGATTTAAATCAACAATGGTTAGATGAAACGGCGTATCGTGTGGCTTTGAAGCAATGGTTCCCAAAATGGGGGATTCCGTCTCTATCGGGACTTGGGAAAGAATTATTCAAGTGGGCCGTGAGGTTCTCTAATCTGACTAGACTTCATTCTTTAAAAACTTAGTGTTTAGTGCAGGAGTTTTCATATACAGGTACACTTACAATCAATCAGGTGTCACCTTTACAATGAAGGTTAACTCTCCAACCATATCTATCGCTTGCACTGGTGGTACAGTCTAACATAATTCTGATATTCCTTAGTCTTTTTTCGTTCGCGTTTCATAGCGTGTTTGCTTGGCATCCTGATTGCTGTAGTTGCAAACAGTTTGAGAATCACTGCTTCAAACCGAACTGTATAGATTAGAATTGTATTCAATATCATGGTGACCCAAGGAAAACCACTCTCATTCATGCTGTCCCAGAGGGAGTTAAGAGGTACAGGAGCCTTTCATAGCCGGTCTCCCTGGTCTAGGTGATACACGACTTTCTCCGTAATCCCTATACTCTCGTGAGTAACGAGACGTGGGCGAAAATCGGTAGCGGTTCTCTCCGCGTCGGTAACTTAGCGATATGTGGTCCGGTCTCTCAGAAAGCAATGGCAAACTACCGAGCATAATCTTGCCAAGACATCAACAATCAGCTGAAAGATGCTGATGTGACAGCGATGTCCTGTAAAGGATATGCGAACAAAAAACAAAAACAAAAGCCTTTCATAAGCCACATTAGGTACATAATGCTAACCTCATGTTTTAACAAACCAGTCAGTATTCGATGGGTGATATGCTCAACATGACACTGACTTAACTTCCCAGAACTTTTCCGGATACTCATTTTCTGTTGGTCCCACCAGCAAACAGGCATGTGTACATATTGGATGTGATCATGTACTATTCCTATATCCCGAGGGATGGTATATTGATCAAGATTATGTTTATTAATGAACATTGATGATGTAAGGAACGAGTCCAGGGACTCTTTACCTTAAGGTTTAGTTCGATTAATTTTAGAACTATGATAACAGCCTACTATCACTAGTGACGTTAGCGACAACTGGTAGATGATTAGGGATAGGTGAGACCTACGATCAGACTCGTCATTCTGATTTCTTGCTCTGTTTGACGGGCTGTTCTTTGAGGCCAGCTGACATTCACGAACCCATGCTTTACTACTCTCCAGATAGAGATAATGCTTTAGTTATGTGCATAACTAAGTAGCATGACTGAGGGTTGAGTAGTCATTGGTAGGATGCATGTGGACTAATGTTTAGGCCAGTATACTCTCACCGGTCGCTCTTCCTTTTCAGGAGTTTGCCTGTTGAGGAACCAGTCAACTATACTTGTCGTTGGCCGGAAACCACTTCGTGTAAGACAGCGAAGGGTCCAATTCTTTACTTATCACGCCAGACTCAACCACACCATGTGCCCAGTGTGATTCATAATGCGTGAAGGTTTGCATCCAGTGATTCAGGTGCCCTGAAGGTGCACGTGTGGGACATGATGGTTTGTGTTGTTTTTCTGCATTAGAAGATACTCTATTTCAGCTAGGAACATTTCAGCAATTTGAGCAATCATGCTCATAGAAAGGAAACACCTGACCGTATACTATTACGGTGGTTCCGCCTAAACGCGGAAAGAATATATTTAGACACTTGAATGGTTCCTATGATAGCTTTAGTGGCCGGTCTTGAGGAGACCCACTCCAGCTTACTTATAGTAACTTGTGGCAAGTGTTACCAGGTGGAAGGGACAATAGATTATAGTCCAACCTGAATTGTCTCCCTTGGAAGTAGATGTCTGATTATAATAGTGTACTGAAAGAGTATGAAGACTTTGAACTGTGTTCGTGTAGGGCTCAGTGACATATCAGTTGCCTTATCTGATTCTACATCCAGTGTTACTGTGTTATGAGTACGGGACCATTAGATTGGTCATTGACTTATTCTACAACCAGTGTTACTGTGTTGTGAGTACGGGACCATTGAATTGGTCAATAGACTTATTATCCAACCACGGGTAATGTACTACTGAGGGACCATTAGATTGGTCAGTGACTACTTAGATTCATCGAAGTCACGAATAACTGGGGTCAAATCCAGGAGGATTGTCTCTCAGCCAGTGGTGATAGAGAACTGTGTATTAAAAGTGACTTAGTAGGAGTGATAAAGATGCAGTTGGTCCAGTTGAGTGAGGTCCAGCGGTGACTCTATTGTTGTGGATCCACGCTCTGGGGACGGAGTGGTCTCCAAGGTTATAGTCATCTCACTGGAAGGAAGCCGGGTGAGTGGCGGACAGACTGGACAAGACATCTGCATCCAATCTACTTCTCAACCTGATGATGACAACCATATCTCTGATTATGTCTCTACTCTATCTTCTATTTGTGTAAATAGATTATTCTATCAGGATGTTCATTTCAGTTCTATATTCTCAAGGGTAGAATAAACTTTATGTAAGTTGACTTGCTCTTTGTATAATGATTGAGTGTGGTCTCGGACGAGGCCTAAGTGTTCATTGTTCCACAGGAGTAGGTAGTTAGTGGGGGTCTAGAATCTGGAGGGGCTTGTAGACAAATGTAACTAATATGAGATCAGCCACAGAGTAAAAATGTGTATCTGCCTATCCAACCCCTGGGTTAGAATACACGGGAGTGCTAGAGACTCCTCGGGTGTGGTTCACTCTCACTAACCAAGGCGATCTTGTCACAGTAGGGACTGAACCCGCTACTTCGGCATCAGCACACCGGTTGTTTAAGAGCGGCCATTCTTACCTACTCGGCCGTGCTGACCTCCCCGGCGGGTATTGACGACAGCGACGTTCTGTCGCGACTTTCTAGATGATGATCATTCACAGAAGGAATACAAGGAAGCAAGTATTGTCTATGGTCCCAAGTTCGTCATGATGCTTACGATTTAAGAATTCAAACGACGTAGTCCGTTCAACAATAACTGGTTACGTAAACAGAAATAAATCAACGAAAGGAATCAAGAAATCAACGGTTACGTTAAACAGGATGAGAAGCTTTTAATCAACTAGTTATACTTGCCAGGCAGTAAACAGGACTTGGGGAATGAATAACACGAGAGAGTTTTGAAACGTTTCCTAGTGTCTGAATCCCGTTTCAGTTATTTATCCTGTTGTCGACAAAGTTTTATGAGATAGCAATTTGCATAACAAAACACTGCTGGTAAAAATTTCTCAATAACCTTTGAATAGAAGTGTCCGATGTTTGTTTGTGTGTTGTGCATGTTATGTCGTCGCAATTAAAAATATCTTTGATAAAGCATTGCACATTTTCTAAATTATATGTTTTGCTTGAAGTCAACCTTGTTTCAGAAAACATGTGCTGGTACCGCAATAAAGAACATTTTTAAATGGCTATATCCATGTTAAACATTGCCTTGGTGAGTCATGTATTATTGATTATTTTTCATGCGTTTTAATGCTTATTGTTCTTTTGTTGTCAAAGAGTTGCTTCATAAGTGATGTTGAATGAAAGAATGTATGAGAGGAAATAGAGACGAAGGGCAGAATGTCAGACGATCCTGCGTGCCCAATTCTTAACCCTTTGAAAATAAAGATCGTTCGTTCGTTCGTTCGTTCGTTCGTTCGTTCGTTCGTTCGTTCGTTCCGTGAAAGTTGTGTTAGGTCGATAATAACAATGCGCCAGCACAAGCATCCTCTTTGATGAACCAGTGCCTCGCAGCGCACGATGTGATTGCCCTTTAAACATCCTTCACACACCACCCCGACCAGGCTTAGTCTCATGTTGTGTTGTTCCCTCGCCTTCTTTTCGGCACAGTAGGTGCAGCCTGTCTATTATGTCAAGGTTGTGATCACGAGTGACACAATGCAGAAGTCATGAAGCTAAAAGCAGACCGGATACAAACCCGTCACCTCCAAATGACATCGGCGGTCACTCTGCTCAACGAAAACAATATTTACTTCTTTCCTTCCCTCCTACATACCTACCTGCCTGCCTGCTTGCCTACCTGTTGTTTGTCCATCAAGAACGATGATGACCATTCATTTCATCCAGTGGGGTTGAAAGTATGGAGCCGTGAGTTCTAAGATGGCTGATAAGGCCTATTTTGGCTCGAAATGTTCTTTGACAATGTGGACAAAGAATGCTTGACGTTTCTGGAGGAGGATTTCCTGCAGTGGTTTTTCTGTTCTGTCTTTTCTTCACAGCTCTTGCAGTCCTGGTTGCCTCACACATGACTGCACCCTTGTGTAATGATGCACGCCACGAATTTCGGTCTCTGGCTGCAGTCTCCCAGGTGTCATGATGAATTCCAAAAGCATTCAGTGAGATTTTCAGTGTCTTTAAAGCGTTTCCTCTGGCCGCCTTGGGAGCGTTTACTACAACGCAACTCGTTGTAAAAAATTCGTTTAGGGAGCCTGTGAACTGGCATGCGAGTCAAGTGACCAGCCCAGCGAATCTGATTCTTCATTAGTAGAGTGTGGATATTGGGCATGGACGCTCTTTCTAGGACTTCAGTGTCAGGGATCTTGTCTTGCCATTTAATCTTCAGTAATTTCATACGCCAGACTGTGTGGAAGTGGTTTAATTTCCTAGCGTGTCACTGATAAACAGTCCAGGTTTCACAAGCATATAGCAGTGTAGACTTTCTGCTTTGTAGACTTTCAGCTTTGTTTGCAGGCTTATTCCATTTCTGTCCAATACATTCTTGTACAGCCTGCCAAAGGCCGCACTGGCCTTGGAGATTCTTGCATT